>JAADWZ010000390.1:0-29466 GCA_023336445.1 Pythium dissimile | reverse complement strand
CTGCACTCTCTTGTTCCCACAGCCGCATGCACACGCGCAGAGCCGGGGCTTCGGGCAGAGTCTCCCTTGCGTCCACCATTGCGTCGCATTTGGCGTCTCACTTGGCTCTGAACGAAAGGAGGACTTGCAGCACAGGAAGGAACGACCTATTGAATGTTTGCATGTTGTCGTTGTCCCACCAGAGTTTGGATATAACGGCGTGTACAGCCGCTTGATCGTTCTAAAAAGAAAAGAAGAACAAAAATAAAGAATGCCCAGCCACATGTCAAATCGTGAGGACTGATATCGTTTTTTTTGTCTTGTCTTGTGTTTTCTCCACGTACATGATCGAGTGTATCCAACTTGGCGTTCGCGACCAACAGCAGCTTGGCAATGTTCGCTTGGCCCGCATTGGATACCGCATGCAGCGCCGTCCATCCTTTCTGTTCCAACCACAGCACGCCAACGAAATTAGACACTGGTGTCCAACGCCGGAAACCAACACTGCCGACGCTACTAGTCTACATTCTTACAGAGTCCCGAGCTTCTCGGTCGACGTTCGCGTCTAACAGCAGCTTGACAACGTCGGCGTCGCCGGTAGACGCCGCAAAATAGAGCGCCGTCCGTCCATCCTACTCCGACATGACCAACCACAACACCCATATCAGACTCCTACGTCCAACAAACCACCGACCACCAACTCCTGCAACAGGATTGACGCCAACGCTCGACTCGCAACGTACCTTGCTTTCAGCGTCAACGTCGACATTCGCGTCCAGCAGTAGCTTCACGATATTTGTGTGGCCATTCGATTACGCCCAATGCAACACCGTCCTTTCAAACTACAGTACACCATTCGCATCAGGATTGTTTCATGTTCAGCACCGTTTCCAGACATCGACAGTCGCACCTCGTCCACCATATTCACGTCCACGTCTCGACGCCCAAGCCAGTGACGCACAACCGCCACGTCGCCTTCATCGCTCGCGCGCCCTCGCTGCTTTCGCGACGCCGTTTTCCCCATGGGCTGCTCGCTGCGTTTGAAGACAACTGCGCGCTGCCAGTTGACTTCAAACGCCGGGATGTTGACTTCTTTCTGCTCCACGAGACGACATGGCACTTTAACGAGGGAACGACTTCAACTTGGTCAATCAGAACCTGCTGTGAAAAATTCAAAGAAAGACACAAGGATACCACTGAAACAACCGACAACCCGCACCATCCCTCCCAGCAAGACGTACTGCTCAGAGTAGTCGCATCCACACAAGTACTGTACGCTTCCGCCAGCGCCCCGCAACTGCAGTACTCTTCACCTGAGAAAAACCCACCAAGTAGTCAGCACACTCGCCAAGGCCTCCTCCGAGGTCACACGCCCCTCTTCTAGCACGTTAACATAGCCGCAATGTACATCCTGTGGCGCAAGTGTCGCTGACGTTCGCCACCGTCCGCAAGACCCACGCGATCTTGTACGTGGACACGGTTGAAACCGTGGCCGTGGTCCACCGCACACGTCGCCGAAGTGCAGCCTGCAAGTTGGACTCTACGTTGAGCTACGACGAGATAGAAAGCAGCTCATTTTTAAGCATAATTACCAAAAGCACACGTTGGTGGCCGGCGTGCGCTTTTCCACCCCGTGCTGCACACGACCAACCACGCCAAGATCAAAGAAAGCGAGACCATCATGCGACACACACTGGTTGCTCGACGACGTGCGAGTTGATCGGGAACGCTGAAAGCGAGAGCTCGAATGCGTCCAGCCGGAGAAGACCGAACCATTTCAAAATGAAGAGCCACGGGCACGAGCCGATGCATTGACAGATGGAGAAAGCAGTGCCGCGGCAGCTTAGAAGAAGAACAAGAAGAAGATCAAGGACGAGTCCACAATCACAGATACAAAGCAGATGCTCAACAAGTTCCAGTGCGACAATATTGAGAAGATTGACCGCGAGGTGCTAAATGAGGCCGAGGAAAAGGTCGAACGCGCCGAGGAAGAGACACCGCACCACGCAAACCGCGCAACTCAAGTGGTGTGTGAAATATCCCTGTCAAACCCGATGGTTCAGCTTATCATACGTTTGAAAAAATGTCCCAGCTTCACAGTCAATCTGGATCAACAGTCGCGTGTGCTGACAGCAGTACATTTCAAATATACCGACATAAGAAAAAAAGAAACTCAACCGACAACCCTGTTCTCAAGTTGTATGTCGCCCGAAGGTCGTCTGAACGGAAGCGGCCCCTTTGTTTTTCGACGGAATCCTGGCCCAGGATTCTTGGGGCGGTTGGACGGGCAGGGCGACCCACCGCCACTGGAAAGCAAAGCAAGGAAGGACCAAAAGGGAAACCCTCCGCGCGTGCCGCGCTCTCTCGCTGTGTATACGCAGCCATGGTGACCAGTAGCGGTACATATAAGTAGTCTATCATCTCTGCTATCGAATGAGCCCTCTCACGCTGTTTGTGGGTTTGTAGAAGACGCGCTGGGCGAGTTGTACGCATGGGACTCGACCATCGACGAAATGTACGAGCTCGGCGTGGACCACGCCGACTTTGACGAGGACGAGGCGCTGGAGGCGTACGAAGAAATGATCCAAGTGGGTGCGCGCGTCGAGGACGCGGCCGACGCCGTGCTGTCGCTAGCGGCGCAGCTGCTCACCAAGCACTTTGACAAGTTTCCGCATGTACACATGAACGTGGTGGACGTGCTGCTGGGCCTGTGCGCGCCATCGCGTCCGCAGGCTGTGCGCATCCACACGGTACGATCGCTGCTGCAGATTGTGAAGACCACGGTCAAGCCGCCGCTCGTGCAGGCATGTCGCGACCGCATCGCCGATAAGGCGGCGTCGCTGCTCAAGCGCGAGACGTCGAACGTGATCATCCGCCATCTTATGCAGCTGCAGAACACGCTGGCGGGGATGAATGCTGCACCGAAGAAGAATGAGGCAAAGAAAGCGGAGCCTAAGCTCAAGAAAGAGGCGGTCAAGACCGCGCCGTCCGGTGAGCAAGAGAAGCTGAAGCCGCAACGCGACTTCGAAGAGACTCAAGCCCGACGTGATGAGATGAGACACGAAGAGTCCAAGCGAGAGAAGCGCGAAGAGCGATTCCGCGCGAGAGCCGCTCTCTCTGAACAGCCCACGCCTGACACGAAGACGCGTGACGTGACAATCGATCGCGAAGAACGCCGCACTCGTGAGAGCCGTGACGTTCCCGACCGCCAGCAGCGTCAACCACCCTCTAAAGAGCGTACTCCCGAAACCAAGACTCGTGACGCGACAACTGATCGCGAAGAACGCCGCACTCGTGAGAGCCGTGACGGTCCCGACCGCCAGCAGCGTCAGCCGGAGCCGTCCCCGCGCGATCGCGACGAGCCCAACATGCGCGAGCGTCGTCAGAGTAATACCAAGGAGAGCGGCAACGGCTGCCCGCCGAGCTCGTTCATTTTCGTTGGCGGCGTGCCGCGCGATACCACGCACAACGAGATTATCAAGTACCTGTCATGTATCGACGAGTCGATCACGTATTCGTGTGTGCAAATCAAGTTCCCGAACACTGGCCGTAGTGCTGGGTACGCGTTTGTCAGTCTCGAGTCCACGGACCATGCGCGCAAAGCGATTCGCCACATCCAGACGACCGAGTTTAATGGTCGGAAGCTCATCGGTGATTTTGCTCGTGGTCCGCCGTGCTCGACGTTGCAGTTCGTGGAGCGCAATGTCTCGCAACGCATGCACGACGCTGATGCGGTCCGGTTCATTGACGCGGAAAAGTTGGACGCGTCCGTATGGAACAAGTTGAATGACACTCTCCAGGCGTATGGATCGATCGAAGACTTGGGCAATGGTCGTATCCGATTCCGAGATACGGACAGTGCCAAGTCAGTCATTCGGATGCACCACTTCGAAATCGACGGTCGCGAGTTTCTGCCGGTGTACGATCCGGAAGAGCAAGCTGAGATCGATTCATCACGACGACGCCCTCGGCACGATAGTCGTGGCGAAGACGACGGTGGTAGTCGCCGTGGTGGATTGAACCGCTACGGAGGATCGGACCAGACAGGCCGTCATGGCTCTCGAGAGGAAAGCGATCGAAAGCGACGTCGATCTTCATCCATTGATCGTGAACAAAGAGACAAGGCGCCTCGGCGCGATCATCATGACGAAAACACGGACCGAAATCGCTTCCCTCTCCATAGAGACTTCGACCAAGCTCGCTATGGACCTTCTCAGCCGCCTGCTAACAGCCATCGACAGAATGGAAACGAAGAGAAGGATCAAGTTAAGAGACGCCGCGATTCAGCCGCTTCCAGCGAGCACGACCACCATGGTGATCATCGTGGCCGTCGTGAACAGCCAGATCGTCGTGGTTCTGACCGCCACCGCAGTCGAAGCCCACTCACTGCCCAAGGCCAGGTTCGAAGCAGCAAGATTGACAAGCCCTATGGCAGTCGAAACCGCAGTCGTAGTCCGACTGCACGGTCGCCTGAACGACATAGAGATATTCTTGAACAATCTCGCCCACACGCCAGCGAAACCAGGTCGGCATCGTTCAAACAGGATGTCCGTGGACGTGAACAGCATGAACTGTATCGTCCGCGGCGTGATTCCAATCACTTGCCTCGTACTGGGTCCCGTGGCGGCTCAATGGAAAAACGTAGATCGAAGTCACCGGGACCAAGAGGCCGCACGAATTCCCCTCCGCGTCACACGTCGGTTTCGGACGAGCATCACGAACACAAGCTTCGATCGCGTTCTCCAGGAAACCGCAATGCAGCCCCCGGCGATCGTCGCCCGCGTGAAGATCAAGGACGAGAGAGTGGGCAACGCGCTCACGATCGATCTCCTCGCCGATTGTCTCCTCCAGACATTCAACGGACAGATGGTGCAGATGATCCTCCGCGTCGTGATTTGGGTGATCGGAATCGTCATGACCACGAGAGTTCGTGGTTTATGAAGCAGAGTGGAGTGCCGCATGGTGACCGTCGTGAATCTCGCCGCAAACCTGATCACAAAGAGAATGGAGATATTTCTCGTGAAGACGACAGAGGTCGAGTTGACCGCCGCAACAGTCATCCTGTGAAGATGAGTATATACGGAACGCTGCCTGGCAGCCATCGTTCTCCTTCGCCTCCACGATTCCAGAAGAGAGAGGGTGATATCAGAGCACGCAGCCGCAGCCGCGATCGTGCAGATCGTCCTCCTCGATTCAATGATCAAACGCGTGAGAAGATTTGGCCAACACCCGATGTTGACCTTCGTAGGTATGGTAATGGTCAAATCGCGCGAAACGACAACGGCGACCGCCCACGCTCACACGACCGCACGGACGAGCGAAGGAATGGACATCACTCGCATCGAGAACGATCACCACAACCGAATCGCTTCATTCCCCGCGAAAATCGTAAACGCGACGGTCACCGTCGTTCGCGCTCTCCACCCCGACCTCTGAGTGGCAACCCAAGAAAGTCGCGTAGTCGAAGCCCTGTGCAAATCAGTGAAATCCACGGTAGTCGCGACAATAGCGGAAATCGCGGCTCACGCTCCGATTTCGACGGTCGACGCAACCATACCAATGATAGACGGGAACATCGTGAAAGTGGTGGGGACGACCGGTATCGTAAGGATTATCAACGTCGAGAATATCGTTCTCGCGACGATAGCAGGGACCAAAGGCGCGAGAAGACCAGATCGCCCCAGACGGATTCACGCCGAGAGCCCGGACACCGCTCGCGTTCGCCGTCGCCGTTGCGCCCAGTGATTCAAGAGCAGCGTGCTCGCAGCCCGAGCCCAGTGGTTTGTCGTGAAGAGCCAGTTGGTGAAGACAAGCCCCACCGTGAATCCCCACGCGCGACTCAGAAAGCTACCGCGTCGGCTTATGAAGACATTGATGAGTGCATGGTGGATTATGAAGAAGATGACGAGTAGTAACATCATCCACTGTCGGAGATGGTGATTGGCATCGGGTGTGCATTCGACAAGAGAGTGTATCCTGTGCGAGCAAAGGCAGCGTACAGCGACGCGAGATGACTCGCTTGTGTTTCCACGGCGGACGCAGACTTGTAAAGACGGTGAGTTTGTGATACAGGCAGAGAAGACTCGGTGTTGTTGGTTCCAGTTGCCTTCAGAGGCACCCGAAGAAGTGAAGCTTGCATATCAATTCGCGAATGAACATTTGCATTCTCGTACACAAGGGCCCATCTTCTCTGCTCGTGACCTTTCGGTGTCGGTGATCTCAAGCACTGTGCCTCAGCAAGTGTGACTCTTCCGATGTCTTCTTGTGTCTGTGCTTCGGAAGCTTGTGACTTGTGAAATCGTCTTTGTGGGATTCCGTGCTTGCGATCATTTCGTCAACTTCGTCAACCCTCCTCGCCTCTTGTTTGATTCTCTCCACTCTCTCTCTCCGCCTGTCGTCTTTGTTTTCTTGTTTCCCCCTATCTCGAGGTCACCGCCTACCGATCACGTGCCTCATTCGCAAATGATGCCGTCACATCATTCACCACGGAGTTTGCTCCTCCTTTTGCTCGTCGGCGCCTTTTACGCGACGCGACTGGTCGTCGACGCGCACTTGTTCAGCTGGCTGCTAGGTGGAGAAACGTTGTGCGAGCCTGATTACGTCGAGTGTCCGAATGGCGGTCTCGCGTTTCGTGACCGCAAATACAATTGCGAATTCACGCCGTGTGGGTTCATTCCCGATCCACCAACACCTCCTCCGCCCCCAAGTCCGAAGATGCTGCCGGTCCACCAGTGGTTTGGTCGCCACGACTTTATCGTGCCAACGCTTGATGCAACCGCCCTGCTTCGCGGTAGAGCTGTCGAGCGCGAATGGACACAAATGCTGGGCGCGAAGCAACATGATCCGCGCCGGACAAACTTCAGCGCGACTATTGATTTGTACATCGTGGCAAAGACCCCATCGAGCGGCAAGGTGTCGTCAACGTACGCTGCGAATGCTCATGAAATCCATTTAGATTCGCTGGTCGCGTCCCAACAAGAACTCTTTGATGAAGAATTGCCCGAATCATCCTCCTCATCGTCGTCAACTTCGTCGTCATCATCTGCGTCATCGTCGTCATCTTCACCACCGGCACTGCCCGCCTATTCTGAGACTGCGCGAATGCTGGCTGTGTCCAACTCTCCGTGGACGAGATGGGAGCTTTTTGGACAGCTCGGCGCCAGCTCAACGTCGCCGACCAGCACTTCAGTTCAGATTGCACTGCGACTGCTAAAGAACGTCTCGACATTGCACGACTCCAATGGCTCTGGGTTTGCGACTCTCGTGCTCGAAGCTTTGACCGATTCCGACGTGATGACAGAGCTGCTGTATCAGAGTGAGTTGGCGTTTCAAGTGAATCGCGGTGCGAATGGCGCACAAGTCGAGTCTCTGCTAGTGTTTTTGACAGACTTCCGTGTCACCAACAGAGTGAAGGAATTACACTCAGACGATGACGAGCTTTTGCCCTGGAACATCACTCGAACCAATTGCTCACAGCCGCTGGTCTCGTCTGTTGGAACGCAACTGAAGCAGCTCACCACATCGAACTCTTCCACTTCTATTCCCATCACATTGCCAGACCCATCCATCCAGTTGCTGCTGCGTGATGATACAACAGCGACTGAGACTGCCGGCCAGGACCGTGAGAAGGTCGAGCCCAAGTGCTCGTGCTGGACGCGTTCGCTGGTCGGCAACAGCAGCGACACTGGCGTCGTCCTCGACCACGAGACTAAGTGGATGCTGTGCCAGTAGATCAGCCAACCTATTTATTCTGTACTCTAGAGACAGCTCTACAATTACTCCCCCTTTCAAACGAAGAGAATACAAATCCAAACTTGACGTCGTTTCCAGTTCACAGCCCTCCTCTTGTATTCGTTATGGCTACATCAGTGTACAACCAAGTAATATGTCATAAACCACAACAAAGAATGATGGTCATTTTTTGTCATCTCTGGTTGGAATGGGGCCAACACCAATCGTCATCTCCAAAAAGCCACATCAGCAATGGACTCGCTCCCGCAGCGCAAGCCTTCGGCTTTTCCCGCGCCGCCAAAGAGCGCTCGTGCGTTTCTTACGCTGCTGCACTGAACGACCTGTCTATGTACCTCTCTAACGCTGTCTGTGTCGACGTAGTGTTCGACCGCCTGGAGGCGTTTCTGCCGCAGCTTGCGAGCGAGAACAGGAAGCTCGAAGCGGCGATCGCCAGCGGCGACGGCGACCGCCACAACATTGAGATTCCAGTGGACGACGAGGCAGGTGATGAGGAGAACAAGAAGAAGAGCAAGAACACGCCAGCGGATGTCGACAGCGAGGACGAAGAGGATGACGTTGACATGGACGGAGACCGCAGCAAGCCGCCGGTGATTGAGATGGTGCGTTTTTTTCTTTTTACATGCTACACATCGGAACGGAAGATCGGAGCGATTGGATCTGATGGAGAACACAAATGATTGCGTATGCAGAATTTTGCGCTTGGTTTGATGGAGGTAGGCGGCTCGGATTCCGACTCGGACGCGGAGGAGGACGCTGCTGCGGGAGAAGTCGACTTGAAGGCGATCTTGGCCGCGCGTGGCCAAGCGGGAGAGGACGGCGGCGTCAAGCTGACCACGGACAAGCCACAGCCGCAGCAGGCAACACAACCGCTCATCCAGGAGCTCAACTAAGTTAACATGGCAGAATACATAGCAAAACGGTACACGACACACATGGACAAACCCCTTTCTCTCTCTCTCTCTTTGCATATTTGTTGTTGTTGTTTGTCGTTGTTTTGGTTCGAGCCATCTCATTTAGTGCCTTGGGCACTCAGTCGTCGCCCAACTTCGCCTATTCGTAAAACTCGGCCGGATGCTGCGGCTTGTCTCTCTCTGTCATCTCCAGCTGCTGCTGCTTCTCGCCCGACACGTCGACCATGACCACGTCGTCTTCCTGCCGGTCGCGCGCCGCGGCCTCGCCCTCGATGCGCCCGGAGGCCGACGGCGTCGTGTGGAACTGGACGCTCGGGATCGGATCGATCTGCTTGAGCTGCTCGTACAGCATCTGCTTCATCTCGTTCAGGTACTTGGGCGTGTTGAGGTTCTCCATGTTGCTCACGGGCATGTGGAGGCGGTACTCGGGGCCGTAGTACTCAAAGTAGTCGTTGTACGGCATGGCGTCGGGCACTTCCACGCCCGTGAGCACCGAGGTCTCGTAGCACCAGCAGCGCGCGACGTTGCGCAGCGTGTACCCGCCACCGCCGAGCACCAGCGTCGGCACGTTGAAGCTCTTGACGTACGCCACACAGTCGGCGTGGCCTTTGACCGACAGGTTGAAGCAGCCCAGCCGATCACCGGAGAGCGAGTCCGTGCCGCACTGCAGCACGACCGCGCCAGGCGCGAAATGCTCCATGATCTTGGCGATCACGCCGCGGAAAATGGTCGTGAAGCTCTCGTCGTCCATGCCGTCCCGCAGCGGGAAGTTGACGGCATAGTTCTTCCCTTCGGCGTAGCCCACGTCTTTGATGTCGCCCGTGCCGGGAAAGTACTCGCCGTACTTGTGGAACGAGCAGGTCATCACGCGGTTGGTCGTGTAAAACGCCTCCTCGACGCCGTCGCCGTGGTGGATGTCAATGTCAATGTACAGCACGCGCTCGTGCCTCTTGAGCAGCTCGAGGATGCCGAGCACGCAGTCGTTCACGTAGCAGAAGCCCGAGGCCTCGCCGCGCTTGGCGTGGTGCAGCCCGCCCGACCAGTTGATCACGATGTCGGCCGAGTCGTCGTTGAGCTTGGCGGCGCCGCCGATCGAGGCCGACGCATACAGCTGGCAGAACTCGAACACGCCGTCAAAGACGGGACAATCTTCGCCCACGTTGAACCGCTGGAGCTGGCGCAGGTAGTCGTGCATGTTGTCGGGCGTCACGAGGCGCAGAAAGTGGATGTAGTCGTCCGAGTGGAAGCGCGTCAATTCTTCCCATTCCACCAGTCGAGGACGCTAGACCAGTTTAATTAGGTTAGTTTTGGGTTGGACCGGACGAAGCTAATGTGGACATGGCGCAAGCCACACGAACACGTAAGGAGAGAAGGAAGGAGGTCCACGTACAAAGATCTGCATGTGCTTGGTCAGTCCGTAGTTGGCGATGAGGTTGTGGGCCATGCGCACGCGATGAGGCTAATCCAGATACGAAATCAGTCCAATTAGCCTCGCGGGTCGAACCAGCGTCTAAACTCCCCGAGCTTCGCATTCGCCTTACCTTCATCGGATGGTTCTGCCCGTAGTGGTAGTTGCCGATCTCCGCTACACACCAACAGGCACACAGTTTAGACCATTTAAAATCCATTGATATTATCCTCTGCTGGCAGGTGGGAGCGGCAGCGCGCCATGTTCAGCTGATTACGGAATCACTGGCGGTCTAAATTGCCACGCCAACAATGCGAACGCCGCGTTGGCGTTGGATGAGTGGAGGTATAGAACGTACAGTCATAAAAGTAGGCGACACGGCGCTTGGCGGCGGTGCCGTTGGCGTTGGCGCTGACGCTCATCTCTTTGGGGGTCTGGCGGCGGGGTCCAGTCTTCTGCTTGTCGTTCCGACTTCAAAGTTCGATTCACTGCGCAAGAGGACTCCTCTTAGAGGAGCCAGCAAGACGGACCCACCTATTTCTCGATAGTGTGGTGTACATTAGTTAATGTAATGTTCACCACACTAAAACGAAATTGGCGTGGTGAGGAAGTGTTTCAACCCATATCTACATAGATGGTCCACCGCTGGTAATTACCACCACCAGTCAGTCAGACGGTTGGTCCCAGATGCGAGCAATAGAAGGGGATGGGATCGATTCGTAAAAAGCAGCAAACACTGCCGAGCCAGAACGAATTACACTGATACCTACGGTTTTCTCTCATATAGCATCAGTGTGAATTGTCTTATCCATTATATAATAACTACATAAATTGGTATACTATGAGAATCAATACACAGTGTGAGTGACTGTCTGAAGGTTAGGCTTGAGAACGAAGTCGGTGCGAAAGTGCCTGCTCGCTGTGCGTGGATAGGGAGGGAGTGGAGTGGTGGAGGCGACAAGAGAAGCCATCAAGACCCGCGAGCCACTTTGGAAACGCACTAGTACCCGGCGCAGTAACCATGGCGGATCAAGACTCGGTAGTGGAGGTGGACCAGAACGACGGACGCGGCTTCCAGCCCGTGAACGACCTGGCGGCGCAGGTCGAGGGCCTCGACATTGAGGACGAGTTGGCCCATCTGCCAAAGAAGGTGCAGCTCCGCGTGGAGGCGCTGCGCGAGCTGCAGGACAAGCAGGCCAAGATCGAGGAGGAGTTCGAGAAGGAGCGCAAGCTGCTGGAGCTCAAGTACGAGAAGCTCTACCAGCCGTTCTACGCGGAGCGTGCCGAGATCGTCTCGGGCACCAAGGAGGTGGCCGCCGTCACCAGTGGCGAAGGTCTCTCGGCCGAAGAGGTCGCAGAGGATGTCAAGGGCGTGCCTGGCTTCTGGGTGCGCGCACTCATGAACCACTCGTCGCTCGCGGAGATGATCCAGGAGCGCGACCTGCAGGCGCTCGAGTTCCTCATCGACGTGCGCTCGACCAGCCACGAGACGGACAACGGCTTCAAGCTCGAGTTTGAGTTTGCCGAGAACCCGGTGTTCGCCAACAAGGTGCTCACCAAGGAGTACGACATTGGCGAGGCGTCTGACTCGGGCGAGGCTGTGCTGCGCAACGTGATTGGCACTGCGATCGAGTGGAAGGAGGGCCACAACCTCTGCGAGGTAACCAAGAAGGTCAAGCAGCGCGCCAAGGGCAGCAAGGAAACCCGCGTGGTCTCGCGCACCGAGCCATGCGACAGCTTTTTCCAGTTCTTCACGCCGGTCGAGATGCCGTCGGAGGACGATGAGGATGTAAGTCATTTTGCATACTGTAGCTCTATCGATGGATGGAATCGTGGTTCTAACGAAAGGGTTGCATGATTTACAGAGCGACATTATCATGCGCCAGCTCAGCGGCGACTTTGAGATCGGCTTTACGATCCACGAGTCGATTGTGCCGCAGGCGCTGCTGTGGTTCACGGGTGAGGCTGTGGAGGAGGACTCGGACTACGATCCGGAGGATGATGAGGACTATGACGAGGACGAGGACGAGTCGGACGACGACGATGACGACGACGAGCCCAAGCCGCGCAAGGGCAAGAAGAAGTTCCCGGCTCTGGACGGCAACTCGACCGAGAAGCCGCCCGAGTGCAAGAACCAGTAAAGCTCAGCTCATCGTTCGGAAGGGTCGGATGGATCAGGAGTTTTTTCGCGCCGTTTTCTATCTTTTTGCACATAAAGTTATGAAGATTTTCACATTTTCCCGTTTTTCCATTTTCGTGATTTGGACAATTTGGACGATTGGGTGCATTGGGTGCAAACCTCCCTTTTTGTCTCCAGTCCAGATTTTAACCACGAGATCCTGATTCAGCACCTTGATTCCTGACAAAAGATTTCCAAAAATTTGTGGCCTGGCATGTCGCTTTTGTCGCACAGATTGGATTTCAGCCAATCAAACGACAGATTCGGTGGGTTGAAACCATCTTGACCATCATTCCAACCCAAGAGGCGGGTGGAACTTCCAATGGAAGAGGGTTCGTGTCGTGCGGGAAAGAAGCTTCTACAGTAAGAGTTGGGGAACCAACGCCAACAGCAATTTCCTCATTTGCCCACGCGACGGATTGAGCGCAGACACCAACTCCGGACCACAGGACAGGACGTCCCATCCAGAGACAAACATGTCGTCCGAGTATACATGCTGCGATATGGGGCTGTTCGACTTCTTCCGGCGCTCGTCGCGGTCGCGCAGCAAGACCACAACCATGACGACCACGACCCACTCCACCCACTCGACTCTTACTGCGGAGGACGCGGGCTCGGTCGAAGGCACGTCCATCCGGACGACCACGACCACGACCACCACGCGCCACTCGATGCCCGAGTTCAAGGACGTGGTGGCCACCTCGTTGGACTCGACTACGACCACGGCGTCGTTCGAGTCGTCCACCGACGACGGCGACTTTGGCGAGATTGCGGAGCAGCGCGAGTCGCTGGGCAGCATCAACAACTACGAGATCGTCCGCGAGTTGGGCCGCGGCGCCACAGCCGTGGTGCAGCTGGGCAAGCAGAAGGACGGCGACAAGCTGGTCGCGCTCAAGGTGTTTAAAACCTCGCTGCTCAAGAAGATGCGCGAAGTGAAGCGCGTCGGGCGCAAGATGGTCGTGTCCACGGCGCTGGACAAGGTGCAGGTGGAGATTGCGATCATGAAGAAGCTTCAGCACGGCAATCTGCTGAACCTGCTGGAGGTGTTCGATGACGACGCGGAGACGCTCGTGCTCCTGCTCGAGTACGCGCCGCACGGCCAGATCATGCAGTGGGACGCGACCGAGCGCGTCTACCGCGCCAACCCCAAGGCCGTGGGCGAGGGCAACACGACCGGCGTGTTTGACGAAGACGCGCTGCGCAAGTGCGTGCGCCAGCTGCTGCTCGGGCTGGAGTATCTCCACAACAACGACATTTGCCACCGCGACCTCAAGCCCGAGAACATTCTGCTGGGCGCCGACGGCGTGTACAAGATCGCGGACTTTGGCGTGGCGCATATTTTCGCCGACGACAAGGCCCCCGCTACCCCCGAGAGCGATAATCAGCAGGCGGTGGCGCCTGCAATGCCAACGCCTCCCTCGTCGGCGGACCCGGCCAAGAAGCGAGGCATCGTGTCGTCCACGGCCGGCACGTACGCGTTTATGGGGCCGGAGACGCTCAAGGGCGGCGAGTACAGCGCCTACGACGCCGACGTCTGGGCGCTGGGCATCACGGTCTACGCGCTGGCGTTTGGCAAGATCCCGTACTACCACCAGGACGTGGTCGAGCTGTTTGAGATGATCGAGACCCAGCCTCTCGACCTGGGCGACGACGACAACAACAACAACAATGCGACTGTCTCGAAAGGTCTCACGACGCTGCTGCGTGGCATGCTGGACAAGGACCCGGAGCAACGCTGGAGCCTCCAGCAGTGCAAGCAGCACGACTGGCTCCACGAAGACCTGGACGAGCCGTCCAAGAGGGCGTTTCTGGACGTCCAGCACGACCAGGTGACGGTGAGCGCCGAGGAAGTGGCGCGCGCGGTGACGCGCGTCACGTCGATGAACGTGCTCATGCGCGTGCAGCTGGGCGCCAACAAGTGGAAGCGCAAGGCGATGAAGTCGCTGGACCTGAAGAAGCGCGCATCGCTCTCGGGCGCGCCGCCCACGATCGACGAGAACAATCTGAGCGAGCGCGACTCGAGTGGGAGCAGCAGCGAGCGCGCGAGCATTGCCAAGGCGTCGGCCGACCACCAGGCTGCGGCCTCAACAGACAACCAGCTCGAGCTGTAGAGCTGAGATTTTCTTTCTTTTTTTGTATAGCGTCGCGTACCGCATTGTATGTGGACTTTAAACCCAATTATTCTATAGGACAAAGCGTCTTTGCCTCCATGCACACATACATACATATGAAGGTGGACAGAAGGACACAAGGGGGGGGGGCGGGGGAGATCTCGTCCTCGGCATTACTCCTTTCGCCTGACTTTCTTTTTTCCATGTTCGTCGTGTTGAAGAAAGCTATGTGGTATTGTACCCCAGGGGGGCAATGCCGCGCACTATCAATCGAGGCTGTGTCTACTCGACCATCTATCTCCTGTTACTTGTTTGTAGAGGATACCAAATGACTATAGTCAGCATAAGTAGCAAATAAAATAGCATCCAGTTCAAAAGGGTATTCAGTTTCCACGTTTCTGGGTTGTATTTTTAGGTTCCAGTTGTAGAGAGAGAGAGCGACACAAAGAGAGAGAGAGAACATCACAAGGCCAGAAGAGAAAAAAAGCCGAAACCCAACCTTCAGCACCATGGACCAGAACGCCGTGGCCGTCAAGATCGGCTTCAACGGTGACCTCCACCGCCTGCGCGTGGACCTCAACAGCTTCACGCTGCAGGCGCTCACGCAGCTGTTCGCGCGCACGTTCGGGCTCGCGCCGGGCGCGTTCGTCATCAAGTACACGGACGCCGAGGGCGACACACTCAACGTGTGCTCGGACGCCGAGTTTGTCGAGGCCTGCCGCGTGTTCCTCAGTGGCAACAGCGACGAGCTCAAGGCGCTCAAGTTTACGGCCGTGGCGCGCGATGCTGGTGCGAGTATTGGTGCTACTGGTAGTGGTGGAGGAAGTGTACCCCTTGGCGCGCCGAGTACCTCGAGTAACCCGGCCGACCCGCTGCTCGCGGCCGTGGAGCGGCTCGTGGTGACGCTCAACCACACCGTGGACAAAGTGCGCCAGGAGGAATGGAAAGGAGTGGACGACGCGACCGAGGCGCTGAGTCAGGCGGCCACTGATGCCAAGCTCGCGCTCGAAGCCGCGCGCGCGTCGGTCCAGGAGAAGCCGTTTGAGGCCGTGCTGGAAGAAACCTCGGACGGGCTCAAGTCGGCGGCGAGTGGCATCTCGTCGTTTGCGCAGCGGTTTGTCAAGAGCTTCATTCCAGAGAAGAAGCCCGAGCCCGTGGCGATGGTGAACCAGCCGCCGTCGCCGGTTGCGGCCGAAGAGGCGGAGGCGGCGGCGGGAGGCGTGGCGCAGCCAGAGGAGAAGGCCGAGGAGACGCCGGCGGTCGAGGACGCCCCCGTCGCTGTCGCTCCAGCTGCGGCTGGTGTTGCCGAGCCCGAGGTCGTGGTGCCCGGGAGGAGTGTGGAGGTGGCGTTCTCGGACGACGAGATCAAATGGGCGGACCAGCTGAGCATGATCCGCGGCGTTTTCCCGGACGTGGCGGTCTCGACCGCGATCCAGCTGCTGGAAAACCACGACGGTGACGTCAACATTGTGATCAACGAGCTCATGGAGGAGATGATGTAGGCACGCGCAGACAGCATGACAGAGATGAACAAGAGAGAGAGAGAGAGAGAGTCTGTGCTGAGGCAGAGAAGAGGTCGTGGATACTGCATACGTAATACCGTACTTTCTATTTTGGCAAATTGCTTCTTTGTCGGGCCTAACGCTCGTAACGCTCCCCTCCCACTATAGAGAAAGCTGCTTCAATGTTCAAAAGCTTCGTTGAGAGCGAAGCAGAGCAAGGCCCCATTATCAGGCCGATCGGTGTATCAACTTGGGAAACTTCATGGAAAGCTGCAAGAACCAACGCGTGGCCAACGTGGAGGGAGAGCAAGTCTCGCGGATCCTTCTCAGCAGCAAGTTGATGCTCGACGCGTACTTTGCCGAGTTGGCGAAGATTCGAGCGAGGTGCTATTAGGCCTTAGGCCTTACTTTGGCGTCGGCATTACAGGCAAAAGAAATAATGGTGGCTTCTGCCCAACGCTGTGCGCGTAGCTTGATCGATTCACTGGACGACCGAACTTTTGTTAGTGATTCGGCGGACGCTCCATGATTCAGAAGACGTCCTGGCGAGTCGACGATCTGCATCCGGGTGCACGAAGGTGTATTGCCCTACAAATCGAGAAGATTGCCACGAAAGTGGCAACTCGGAAGTTGACGTAAATATATTTTGTTTGAGCTTCGCGACTTCGTATTGCAGTATGGCATGGCTCCCTCTTCATGGAGCCGCAGCGAATTCCGAGAGGGTGATGATCACCGAGCGGCCGCCCTTGAGACTGATTTTCTTGCGCTTGGTCTTGAGAACATCCTCCAGCGAAACCGTTTTCTGCCCGAGCGCCCTGTCCAAGCCGTATTTAGGAAAGATTAAGTACCCCCACACACACCACATACACGTCTCTCTCTCAACGGCATACTCACTTGAGGTCCACACTGACGTGCACATTGAGCTGATACTGGGCCAGCTTGGATGTGCCGACTTTAATCACCCCGCTCGATTCACCGCATTTCGCTCTCCCCATATAGACCCTTGCTGCCGACGTTGTCAGGTTCCACTCGATCGTGGCGTCGTCCGTGCTTTTAAAAAAATTCTTGCGCGTCACGTTCCCAAACGTCAACGTCACTTGTGACAACGGCACGGCGCTTGGATCGGTTTGGGTCGACGGGGCGTCGGCCTCAGCACGACTTGGCTTCACTTCATCGCCAGCGTCACAGGAAAGGGAGCTGGAGATTTGCTGATTTCCTCCATTTTCTGACTCTTGGATCAGTGTCAAAGCGTAGATCTTCGTGACCGCCTGGGACGTGTGGAGCTCACAGTAGCCGTTGGCGTCCATGCCCCAGTCTCGACGGCATCGCTCGTGTTTCTTGGTGAGACCGCAGCACTGAGACGGCATGATGGTGAGGTTGGGTTGAGTTGGTTTGGGTTTGGATGGGGGTGTCTTCTTCGAGGTGAATTGGAGAATGAGTTTGAGAGTCCGCGAAGACCGATACCCGCCACAAAGATCTTCTGTCCAACGCCTCGTGTGAGCATTCACTGTCAATGGCTCTGCTTCTACTTCGTGAAGGAGCGGTGGGCTCACAAGGAGAGAGGGCGATCTAGCCTACGCAACGACTGACGCGGCCTCTGGCATCTATGTACTGAACTTTACTGCAAGAGCATTCGACGCATGGTCTGTCTGATATCGCACTGGGTGCTACTGGGTGCTTGCAGAACTTAGCGTGGAATACTGCAAAATGGAGAGCTGAGGCGACTTGATACGTTGTCGTCCGTCGTTCTATCGTCCATGCGCGAGATCTCTATCCCGCCGCGGTATTTTCAACCTCGGAAACTTGATACTGATTTGTCCACATCGGCATTGATTTTTGTCAGTCAACTCTGGACCGCGTAGAGGCAGTGTCCATGAACAGCATGACCGCAACAGCTCGCGGGAGGCACACCCGCCGCTAGCCAGCCCGAAGACATGGCTGGCCTCATACAATATGACGCGGTACAGTACAGAACACCCCACAGAAGTGCTTGAAGCGGGAGCCACATGTGCATCTCATCGCCTTGCGCGCGCCTAACCGTTCTGAACTGCAAAGCTGCCCTTTCTAACCCCAAGGACGAGCTCACTAAACTCAGCTTGGGACTTTTTGTTCAATGGCAAATACCCCCCCGAGTTGTCCCGCGTAGAGCTGGCTGCTTCACAAATATCTCGTGCATCTGTCGAATAATTGCGCGAATCCTCACGACTCTCTTGGTCGCTGACGGGTTCAATATTCGTTTTCAAAGGAAATGAGTTGACGAAGACTTCGCTCAGATGGGATCAGATGAGACAGACCACCCCCCATCTGCATTAGATTTGGAAGGTTGCAGCAGAGATGGGTACAAAGAGTGGCACACGGGACAGGCGCGCGATGATTGCTTGCAGTGCTGCAAGCGCGGTGCAACTTTTTCAAGAGAGCAGCGCATTTGCAGCATAGCGGTACAGTATGCAGTACTGTATACTGTACTGTACTCCACTGGAGTGGCAATCCACACGTGATGTGTGTGTTGAGAAGGAGGCAATCCGCCAGCTTTCACTTATTCTCCAGACCACTCCACAAGCCACAAGCCGACTGCTACCCACACCACATAGTATACACTATGATTGCATTGCAGTGCCGAGGCGTGACCAAGGTCGGACATCGATGCAGGATCTGTTGGGACCTGAACGACCGCCAGCTGTGCCAGTACCACCAACACCAAGTCGTCCACGACAACGCCAACGACACTACCAACCCACGTGTGCATGTGGGCACGGCCGCGTCTCGACCACTGGTCACGCGCGAGCCGTCCATGAAGCCTTGCGCTCGATCTGGCACTCGCGACCCAGTCTTGGAGACGCGCTACGGCACCAAAATGCCGCCGTTGTGGTCGATTCAATACATCAAATCCTCCCGAGTGGCGGTCATTCGAGTAAAGAGCGAGTGGTCGGGGCGGTGCCACCACGACCCTGTCGTGGTGAAGCTCTCTCGGTGGCTTCGAGTCAATAAAATGGCCGTGACAGCGCTCTCGATGGTGGCTGGGTGCATCCCTTGTGTGGGCAGCAGCCTCCAGTCGGAGCTCCAATGTGAGTAGACACAGTCGTGGCCCTGACCTGCTGGAGTGGTCGACTAATACGCTGGTTCTTGGCAGGTATGCATGGCACCATCGACCGCTCAGAGGGGGGTGTAAAAGGACACGCAGCCGTCCTAAGCAAGAACGGCCGGGTGGAGTCGGGCGGCGACGTGGGCTGCGCCCAATATTTCAAGGAGCAAGACGTGCTGCGCAAGCTGTTGAAGCACCGAGACCCGGGCTTCAGCGCTGAAGTCCACGTGCCCATGCTCTTCAACGTGGTGTGTGCCGATGACAAGGACAATTGTCCGATTTGGGTCACAAACGACGAATACGCCACCCACAAGAAGGATCTTACTCGCCGCGAGCAAAGCCACTCAGCGTCGCCGTTGACGCTCACAGTGGAGCGCGTCGGCAGCGCCTGGACGGCCAAGCGCCTGGTGCTTGTCCACTGGAAGCTGCAAGACCCGGATGCTGCTTCGAGTCCTGTTGTAGACTCGGGTGCCGTGTATCCAGGTGAACCGTGCGCGATTTCACATCGCCTGAGCCGCGAGACGATGCCGCGGCTCTTGCTCGTACTCAGCATCCACGACAAGGACAAGTGCGTTGTCATTGTGTGTCTACTACTATTGTTCAACCAGTATATCGGACTAAAGTTTTTGTTTGTTTTCCGCGAGGGAGCAGTCAACTCGGCGAAGCGACCATCCCGCTAGAGGAGGTTTCAATCCCGCTGAGCAAGAATGTGCGACTGAATGGACAGTGGAGCGTCGATTTCCGGATTGGCATCGCAACAGCCGTCAGCCCCAGCACTTAGGACCGGCTTCTATTTGGCCTGCTGGGAGAAGAAAACGGTTGTTTGAATTTGTATATAAAAAGTCGAACAGAACGCGTTTGCTGTTAGATGGCCTTGTCCAGGCGTTGCCGTCTCTAAGCGCGTTGGGCTGTGTCTCCCAACGCTATACAACCATTGCTTGAGGGGGATCGCCCCAACGGACCGGGATGATTCACCGTACCCATGTCTTCTGGACTGGACTTGGAAAACGTCATGGTCATATATCTGATACGGTTTTTGTTTCCGGTCTGATCGCCTCAGAAGTGAGATTTTCGCGAACAGCACCCAGCATCATTGTCTTCTCACAGTCACAAATCATGCTTCTCGGCCCAAGACTTGGGACAGATGGACATGTGGAGCTTCCCCTCATGTGGTGCAGGCCACCAATCGCTGGCTGCATGGCTGTAAAGAGTCCCAAGGGGCGGCGGGGAGGGGTGTGTGGGAGGGGCTCAGTACTGTATTGGGGAAGATACGTAGCCGACTCGCAAAGAGCCATAGAAAAATATACTCCGGTTCGCAGAAGCTGCGTCAAACTCTTCGCAAGGGACTGTCTCTCGGTTGGAGACGATTCGATGGTGTTTTGGTCGGTAGTACCGACTCGGTACAGTACTGCAGTGCTTGCCAATCCCTGTTCAGTTGTGCGCCTTTCTCGGTCCCCCTGTACCCATCTCTTCTACCTCCAAACTCGTATTTTGCGTTTTGACGGCTTTTCCCCCTCAAATGAATCTCATGGTTCCTGCTCCGAGCGCGTCACCGACCAACGTGTTCTATTGCGCAAGGAAGCGGCTCTTTGAAATCGCAATATGCCGCAACCCACCGCTTGTCGTCCACCAACGACAAACAAAGCATTTTCCACAAGCATCTTCGACAGATGGAGCAGCACGTAGAGTACAGTCGAGTACAGTATAGTAGTTGGTGACCCTATTGGTGAGCTGGCTACACGACACTACGTACTGGAGCTGCAGTCCAGCGAAGTCGATGGCTTCAGCGAGGGCTTCACCTAGACTGGGTGGCTTCTGCCGCTGAACCGTGAAGCTGTCCAAATAGCTGGATCATGAGCCGATTTCGCTTGGCTGGCGGTGGGTTCCAGTGCACAGGCCACAGCTTTGAATCGAGTCTTGTTTGTCGTAGGTTCACCGTACCAGTTGACATGATAGTGTGGACAGCACCTGCATGCCACACTTTGGCATGGTGGAGTGTTGTCGCTATCACGCATGAGTCACTGTGCAGGTTAGCGCGATGGTTCTCTTTCACGGGTGGGCCGAACTAAGCATACAGCTTGAGCCCTCCAAGTCGAAACGGATCGGTGGACATTTTTGATTGGCAATCGTACCCGCTCATCTGCCGCGCACAGGAGGAAATGTGTGCAGTAGTGTACCTTGTGGACGCCGCGCACCCAGTGCCAAGGGGTGCACGAACATCCTATGCTAACGATGCCTTTGCCCATTTGTACATAGCCCGGGCGTGCCGGCGGTGATGATTCATCAGTCATGAATAAATCAGTATTTATTTTTCGAGGACGCCCAATGCCACCTGGTCAGGTTATTGAATGATTCGAAATACACTTTTTAGAACGATCACAACGGGGCGCAAAGTCCGACAAGCCCTGTTTCCCATTCTTCAAGCATCTTGCAGAGTCCATTGCCGATGGCTGACACAAGTCTAGACACTGGAAATCCAGTCTCGACCTGGTGTGATGGGTCTTTTAATGACCAAAGCCATCGGGCTTGAGCTTTAATCCTGCTACGTTGGGCCTCATGGGCAAAATAAAATGCCAAAAAACAAGTCCCGGACCACGAAAATCATTGAGGTGAGACGGCAGACGCTCGATGGGCCTAGAAGGCTCATTCTTTAATTCTCTCTCTCACGCCATCACACTCTCGACCAGTCTACCACGATGGACGTCAAGTGTGCCGCCACCAAGCGCGATGGAACTGCCTGCAAAATCAAGTGGAACCTCGACCAGAACGGCTACTGCACGTACCATGCCGACCAGGCCACGGTGACTTCTGGATGTACCTCGTCAGGAGATGCTAGTGGCAGTGTGGTTGACACTGATGTAGAATGTTCCGTTTCCAGAGGCCAGGACGATCGGTTGCCGTCTTGCCTGGCGCTGACGTTTGTCAAAGTGGAAGGCGGTAGAGGGAGCAAGCGCGAGGCGGACGTCAAGATCCAGTGGACCGTCTACGACCTCGAGTACAAGCCGCTCGAAATGGGTGTTACCAGCATCGGTGCTGCGTGTCCGCTCCCGACAGTGAATGCTGCCAAGCTGTCGGCATACCACCTCGCATTGGCTGTGCGGGTGAAGAACACGTAAGGGCGAAACATGTCTTCCAAACGGGGTTAAGTGAATTACTAAACCATCTAACCCCTTGTGTGTATACACACAGAGCGTTTGGTGAGACCAAGGTGGCGTTGAGAGCGCTATACGACGTGAAGCCGACCCAAATCAAGATCGGTCGAATGCGAAGTGTTTACATCACCGTCGATACTGGATCCACTGTTCCTCCATGAGGACACTCTTTAAGTACTGATCTCATACATTCTACATTGAGAAAGAACAACCCCCTGGCATGCAGAACTTGTAGTTTTGTGCCTGTGTGAGGCCGATCCCCCGACTGCCACTGGTATTCTCAAGAATGAATTTGCACTATCAGTGAGCGAAGACCCAGCAGAGATTGGCATTTGTTTTTTTATCAAACGATATGATCATGCAATTACCGAGTGTAAAGATGATTCCCCTTTCAGTTCCTCTATCCTGTCGACATGCCACTGTGTACTACGTACACGCACTACTCGTTGACGTATCCCTTTTTATGAACACGGCTCCTCGATTTACACCGGTGTCAGCACCTGGGTGTACTTGGGCGACGCCTCTTGCTTCTTGGCCACGTACTTCTTGTTGAACACCAGCTCAATGTCTTCCAGCATGACGCCGACGGTCTCGGGGCAGAAAAAGTACACAAACACCGTCGCGACCACGCATAGCCCGAAGAACAAGAAGAACGTGCCGTTGAGGTTGAGGTACGGGAAGAGCTTGGGGATCTGGACCATGGTGGTGCCGCCGATCCAGTTGGCCATGGTGGTGAGCGACACGGCCTTGGCGCGCACGTTCAGTGGGAAGATCTCGGCGGCGTAGACCCAGGGCGTGCAGCCCCAACCGGCTGAGAAGCTGAACACGTAAAAGCATGCGGCGACGACCATGATGTAGCCGGCGCCGGTGCTGCAGCCCGCGTCGCGCTCATTGCCGTCACAGCCGAGCGTGAACGCGACGGCCAAGACCAAGTGGCCGAGCGCCATGCCGACGCCGCCGATGACCAGCAGCTTGCGCCGGCCGACCGAGTCCACCCAGCGCATGGAGGGCATGGTGGAGACCCACATGGTGCCCGTGATGACCAGCAGCGCGAGCGTGCCGTTGCCGACAATATCCTTAAAGATCTGCGCGCCGTAGGTGACCACCGGGTTGATGCCAGAGAACTGCTGGAAGATTTGCACCATGAACGCGACAAACACGCGGTGCAGGATCGACGGCTCGAGCAATTCTTTCCAGCCGGCCTCGCTGCCTTCCAGCAGCAGCTGCTCGCCAATGGCGTTGAGCTCGCGGTCCACGTTGTCGATCTGGCGCAGCTTCTTGAGCGTCTGCTCGGCGGCGTCCTTGCCCTTGACCTTGTACATCCAGCGCGGGCTCTCGGGCACGCAGAAGATGCCGGCCATGACGATGATCGGAGGAATAAACGCCACCGAGAAGCTGATGCGCCACGCGTGGTCCCAGTCCTGCACGATGATGTTGAAGATGTTGGCGATGAACACGCCGGTGACGACCGTCATCTGCATGAAGCCCGACAGCAGGCCGCGCAGCTCCTTGGGGGCCACCTCGGCGCCGAAGATCGGGATCGCAAACGACGAGTTGCCCACGCCCATGCCCTGCACGAAGCGGCCGACAAGCTCGATCGCGTGGTGGTGCGCGGGCGTGACCACGACCCAGGCCGTGCCGGCGCAGAACAGGATGCCGGCCATGAAGATGGCCCAGCGACGGCCCAGCTTGTCTGCGATGTAGCCGGCAAACAGCGAGCCGACGATGCAGCCCACGTAGTAGGCCGTGCTGAAGTTGGTCTGGAACGAGAGCCAGTTGCTGGGCAGATTGGTGGCCGAGCGGGTGCAGTCTTCGTACGTGTTGCCGCCGTAGCCGACGCAGAAGTCGTACAGGAACGCGTCCATGACCAGGATGCCCCCGGTCACGCCATTGTCGTAGCCGAAGAAAAGACCACCGAGCGAGGCGAAGAGTACGCAGATGATGGCGTAGGTGCGCGAGCCTTCAGTGGGGGCGTCGTCGTCCGCGCCACCTGTGGGAACGTACACTGCGCCAGCCATACTGTTGGTTGGTAGACTTGACTTGGCTTGGCTTCTCTTGGCGTGGGGATCCTTTAGTGGCTGGAAGCAGACTTGCCAAGTAGGAGGCGAAATGCAGAATGACAAGAGTGGAAGGGAGCTTGTGCGCCTCTGAGCTTTTTTCGTGAGAAGTACGCTGTTCCGCTTCGAGCTTTACACATAGTAGTGGGCCATGGAACCTCTTGCCCCTTGAAGCTTTCCAGCGAAAAAGAAGCAGGGAGTTTGGATTCTGGTGCGCTACCCCACCCCAAGTTCAAGGTGGCGTAGCCAAGCCGAGCCAAGTCAGCCTGTGCTACTGAGAATAGAACCACCAAGCTGGATTCTGAGTGGGTGATGACGCCGTCATCAGTGTGGTTGAAACAGACAGCGAGGGGCAACTGGCTGGATTTTGTTGCACAACAAACAACAGCCAAGGTCCTTTCCACTGGACGTGTACAGTGTTGTATGTGCAGGTTAGATAAGACCGCCACGTTCACATTGACGGGACGCGTCACTTCTCAGGCTGCTTGGGAGCCCGAGAGAAAGGGAGGTAGTGGACATGTACATTCGCTTGAACAAACCAGGGCGAGACAGTCCAATCGGGAACTGCGCTGGGAACCCTGCTTGAATTGGTCCTCAACTATTTTGAGCGGATCCACAACCAGTGTTGCGTCGAGGATGTTGAATTACTTTAATTCGGTAGGATTCAGCCAGTTAATTTTGAGCATTTGGTGAACAGTACACCTGGATGCACTAATGATACAGTGCTACGATAGTCTGAGTAATTTGGACTCGTTCACAAAAATGGTTGTGTAGAATGAAGCCTTTCCGACATAATGGCACGTCAGCCCTGCGACGTGGCCGAGGTAGCAAGAGTTTGGAATAGTAGGCTGGGCGGTTGGAATTAGAGGCAAGGTTGAGGGGTCGAGCCGAGGTATTACAAGCGAGAAAACCTTATTAGTAGTAGTAAGTGTAGAGGTTCATATGCAGTAGCTGAGTATCCTTCGAAGGCACCATGTGGACAGGTCGCTCCAGTATTGACCAGGGTGAGTACGGCTGAAGGTCGATCCAACTCGCCGAAGCTATGAAAAAAACTTCACCATTCTATCAATTCAATGAGATACGTTACCGTTTCTGCATGTTGGATGGCTCCATCTGAGTTGGGCGCCGTACGGTACCGTACAGCACAGAATGTAAACTCGGCTGTCTGGGTCTTCCATGATCTTTTTATCTTTTCCTGTCAAAAGTACACAGGATGATCTTTCGACAGACTGAAGAAAATGAACAACAAAGTTGAATCTCCGATTCGTCGATGAGTGGCATTCTATAATACTGTAGACCTCGTTTCACCTTCCCTTTGTTGTGTGTTAGGTAAAGAGAATGCCCAGAAATTGAAGATGTTTACATTGAATAGCCGTTTTTTGCCATGTTTTCACTCCACGACATCATTCGTGACGAGACAGGTGACGCCCTTGCGCCGACCACTGTTGGCCAGGGAGATCATCTAGACAATAGTGATCAGCTGCACTGTTTGCGCATAGTGGCCATACTCCAGACTGAGTCTTGGTGGTATGGCGCTGCATATTGTGCAGAATTGTATCCTAAGGAGTCTCCTCAGGAGATGGTAAGGTACTGTATCGTGTCATCCCCGCGAAGGAGATGGTCGAGAAGAGTGAATGCCCAAACCACTCAATATTTCTACGTACTAGTGGGCCAAGACGGTAAAGCGATCGCCACCGGTCACCGGGATTGCTGCTGCCAGCGGCAGTTCGTCTGTGATGTGCCGCGAACCTCTCTTCAGCATTCGGAATGCAGCATTCCCGAGCAGCTGGTGAACGCCATGCATGCCTGCTCATCCAGCATCGTCTATCCATTGCTGAAGTCTACAAACTACAGTACGGTACATTGCTGAAGCTTATGACGAAGGGAGTTTTCGCACACACCTCACATCTCCGCGGTCAAAGAGACAGCCGTGGTTCCAATTACGATGTATGTCATTTTTCCAGCATTTTCGAACTGCACTGTACAGACGAGTCTGGCTGGAACTGCGTTCACACATGGCTACTGCCACTGGTCATTCACTGCGTGAGAAGAAGGTCTGTGGAAGAATCATTCGTATTAATTTTGTAGGATGTCGAAATTCTGCTGGCGGTGTGGAGCTGTGGTTTTGCTTTTTCTAGTTGCCTTTTCCCACAGCCTCCTTATCGTACATAGCCAGGCGTGTTCCATGCTTGAGAGAGAGCCAGGTGGAGATGGCTGGGCCGCAGCTATATCCGATTATAAAGGTTCTAGAGATTGAGATCATGTGGGACCGAATCGTTTTTACCGGCCGATCTATTCGGTATCACAGGTTTCGATAGTGGTTCCAAGTCGTTTTTCGATCTGTTTTTGCCGCTTGGAGAGATTGTGCCACACCTCACAAACTTGTGGGTCACAATGACCACACGTCTCCAAGCAGCAAAACAGATCGAGATAAAAGAAGTCGGCTTCCGTTTGTTTCTCTAATGCCACAGTGTAGCAAGGTATCCAGTATGGGACAGTACAGTCAACTGCAGAATCCAGGTCAACGTGACAGTGCTGCTGCCGCCTCTCGAAAATCCAGTCCAGATCAAAGAGAAGAAAACGAATTCTTCGCAAGGTTGCTGCCAAGTACTGTACTGTAGTGGTGTCCATTATGGTACAGTACAATACTGTACTGGAGCAATGCGGAAGGATCGAGAAGATGGTATGGACTGATCTTTCGGTTGGTGTCCACTGCACAGCCTAGTCCACCTGCAAGCATTTGCATCCGTGACACGCTGACGGGTCTCATTCGTTTTGACGGCCCTGGGCTAGAAATCCACTGGAAGCGGGTTCCGTAACGGCGGGAACGGAAGTTCCGCTCCCGCCTCTCTCCTTCTCTCTTTAGATCCACTGTCGATTCGATATCTAGAATGATGTCGATGCAGTAGTTTCCACAAGAACGCAGGTAAAGCTGACGCGTCCTGGAAAATAAGACACACCATCCAGAATTCGAACGTGACCGCCCGAGATTTGAGCCAAGTTAAGAAGCCTCTGGATTCGAGAGGCTACCTACCGTACTTGTCTGGATGAAGATTCCATGGCCACCGTCGATTGCTCTTTCTCCGCAAGTTGCGTTGCAGAACAGAGAAGCGCACCACTGCACGAGTCACTGACAGTGACTCACCATTGTGGCGTCCATCCGGAACAAGAAGGAAGTACAGTACGCATCAAGGATTAACTGGCCATAGACTGGACGCCAATATACAAATGACACCAGTTTGGCGTAAGCCTCCAGTAGAGCGTACGCCGACGCTTACGCCCGCGGGAAGAGTTTTTCTCCCTGAATCGTCCCCTACCATGACGCATTGAGAGGGCTGATTTTGAACGCAGCCGGACCTTTCGCCACGCTCATCTCATTCGTGTCGCCAGCACTGGCCCACGCTGGTGTCACGAGTGATTTGAGCGTGACCCGCTGTTTGCGGCCAAGCAGAATCGCCTCTTGCAGTATTCTTCTGGCCTGGAAGGAGAAGTTCACGATGAGCCGACAGGGCTTGGCCCTTCCCTGCCGAGCAACGCTGCTCGGCCGTGTTCTGGATGGAAGCTTGGGTGGCAGGCAACCAGGGAGGAGTGTGTAGAGTGGGCTGCTGTTCTAAAGATTCTCGGCTCGACGTCGACCACAACACCATGTCGAACTTGTCGGGTTCATCTCGCCCTCGTGTACTGCCCCACGCTGAGAGTACGCCTCCGTTGCCGGAAGCGATAGAGCTGCAATCGGTCCTCAACGACAGCAAGATCAGAGGCCGAGGCTTTGGTCGGGTCGACCACGTTTGACGCAGCCCCTAGACGAGCCGCCCGCTGCGGCAGCGGGGTCAAGTCTGCGAGTTTGGCAACTGGAGAAATTTTCGTTCTCTGAGCAATCGACCCCCTTCTGACCGCAGCAACTTTCTCAAGCCTCATCCAAGGTGCCCTGGGTGCAACATGTTCACGCAAATCCAGCCAGACTCGCCTTCAAGATCGCGCGCGTGGTACGCAACTTTACGTAGCCGCATGGCGCTTAAGATTCTTCGAGTCTCTAACGGCTCCCTATCGATAGGAAATCCCAAGTGACCTGCAACGTTGCGATGAAAACCAAATGTTCACACGAAAAACGAGTGCTATGTAGACCTCAAACACACTGTTTGTTCAGCAGCAGGCGCTCGAATCAGAGGCGCGCGCGGTCGTGCGGGGCGTCGTAGTCGACGTACGGCCCGGCAGAGGGCTCGGCGTCCGGGTTGCGGTTGGCGCCGCTGACCTGGAGGTGCTGCCAGTTGACCGTGCTCTTGAGGTACGCCTGGTACAGCTCGCGGAGGTACTAGACGTCATACCAATTCAGTGTGTCAGTCAGGCATCAATGGACCACCTGGCCCTCCAAAAGCATATAGTACAGTTCGTACCCCAACAATGTTGGCGTAGTCCGTGAGCAGCGTCTTGCTGGGCGAGGCCACGTCGATGCGGATCAGCGAGTGGAACGCACGCACGTCGGGCTCGGTGATCGAACCGCCCAGCAAAAAGCGCTTGGTCGCCAGCTCGCCGTCCAGTTTCCTCAACTCCTCGTGGATCTGCGCGAGTCCTTGCGCCTTGGTCTCGGCGTCCTGCGAGGACACGATCTTGTAGAACGCCGTGCCCAGCGCGGCGACAATACATTCGTTGACTTCGTTGACCTGATTCAGCTCGGCCTCTCGAGCAGCCGGCACGAGGTCCACCTTGGAGGGCACAAGCTCGCGGAAGCCCGAGTTGAGCGTGCGCAAGATGTCGGCCGACTCGTTCGACACGATGGTCTGCTTCTTCTTGTCCCAGAGCAGCGGCACCGTGTAGCGGCGCGGCGCCATGTCCACCTTTTCATACAGATCGCGCACAAAGGTCGCGCCGTTGACCGTGTCCGGGATGCAGTCCGCGCTCGAGTACTGCTTGCCGTTGTAGCCCGTGAAGCTGGGCGAGGTGACGGGATCCACAAACGTCCAGCCGAGATGCGTGTCGCTCTCGTCGAGGGGCTTGGTCTTCTGGAACACTGGATGCGCCACCGAGAGCCCAATGGCGTCCTGGAGACCGAGCAGGTCCCGCGCGGCGAGCGCGCGGCACGCGAACGGACACGAGTAGGTGACGTAAAGGTGGTAGCGGCCTTTCTCTGCGGGGAACTCGGCGTCGGCGCGCGGCTCAATGTACGAGCGGTAGGGCGGTGCAGCGGCGGTGGTGGTGGTGGCCATCGAGGAACAGGGAGGAGGGACGTGGAAGCAGGCGAATCCGAGAATGAGAATGAGAATGAGAATGAGAATGAGAATGAGAATGAGAATGAGAATGAGAATGAGAATGAGAATTAGAATTAGAATTAGAAT
>JAADWZ010000039.1:0-105382 GCA_023336445.1 Pythium dissimile | reverse complement strand
TGTAAGCCTAAAAGTCGAAAAATAGGGTCTTGCCGAAATGGGTGAAAATCATGGTGCCTAAAAGCGTGAGGAAAGGGGGCCTGAACATAGACAGGGAGGGTGAAAAAAAAGTGGTAAGGTGTGGTGCCAAGTGTATCTGCTCACTTCTAACGTTGTCAATCATCAAAGACTGACCTATTTTGGCGGTTGCTTGCTCATAGGCTCGAATTAAACAATCAAGAGTTACCCCTTTCATTAAAGATTCATAGACGATCACCTTGAGATCCCGCATCGAGTTGGCATTGAGGATGAATACATATTCGCTGTTTAGACAGATCAACTTCTCTGTCGCAAATCACGAGTGCGTCAGGAACAATGTTAAGAGTCGCTTATGGCGTCCTCGAATAAAGTATTTACTGAAAACATTGTGTGGGAGCAGTTTATCAGAGCTGTAGTCATCTATGATGACGAGCTGGAGTCCACCCTTTGGATCCTTATTAATCTGGTCCAACGTAGGTAGAGCAAGTGGATCGTGTACAGTCATGAAGCTACTAAGCTTATCTTTCATGTAGTTGTACAAGTCTTGATCTGGATTCGCGACGATTAGGTGTAAATGTGTATAAACACTTGTAGAATGTTTAACGATGTAAAAAGCAAAGTTCGTCTTACCGGCGTTCGATGGAGCAAGAATAATACCTCTAAATAGCTTCTTGATTCCGAGTTCTTTGATATCGCCTAGCTCTTCAGCCTTGAGGTCTTTTGGTAAGGCACCACCCCAATGAGATACTTTGCTTGTCATTTGGAATGTATATCTATGCATTGATATAAAGGCACGAAATAATATGGCAGGGTTCATTAGAAGTACGGGTTCTTTAACAGCCCCCACATTAGCAGGAATGATATCTACAGCAGCTCAGCCAAATATTACTTCAGTTGGTGCTTTAATATCATTATGTTAACCCGCATAGATAGGTTACTAAGTGCTGTTAACACTTCTACGGGCTGTTTATGGGCTTCGACTCTTGATAGACGATATGGTATGCGACAGCAAGATACAAATACGTTCGTGATGTTATGCTATTCGGCAGTTGGAAGCTATGGAGATTACATTACTTGGTCCCGTTCAAGTCTCTCATAACCTCAGCCGGTTCACTAATTGCCAATAATCTAACGGGTACGCTTTGAACCCCTGCTCAACCAAATATCACGAGTGTTGGTACCTTGAGTTCGCTTAATGTTGGAACTGCAATCACTTGCGCAGCGCTTACGTTTGGTGGACTTCCTATAACTACCTCCGGTATCACTCAATCGTTCGCTAATTCTCGAAACCAACAACTGGCTGGCAGTACCCTAACTGGCCTAAATGGTAGCCCCACCGCTGGAGAAATGTTTACTACGAGTAGATTTGAAATCAATAGAATATCAGATGGAAGATCGCTCACTTCGAAATGTGGATCTTCTGGTTACTCTCTATTTCATTTCCTAAATGGAGATGCTTATCACGGGACGACCGCCTCGAATAATTTTGTATTACAGTCGAACAATACATCGAGATTTACAATGCTCCACAGAGGCACGCATGCCCGAGCACCAATCGGCGTCATGGTTTCGCCTGACTGCGTCATCACAGGCTCGTCCCATTTCGCGCCACGAGCGCACAAGCTGCGAGCAATTGCCACAAAGCAGTCAGCTGGAGACTTGGCTGCCCACATTAGCACAGCTAACGCTGTTTTTCCATCCTGTACCGAGTTCAAAAAGGGTTGGAATACAACTGTTAGTGCGTCGACACTTTACAAATAATGTAGCTCTCTTTAACCTTGGTGACGGCATTCACATCTGCTCCATTCTGAAGAAGAATCTGCACGATTTCTTTGTTGCCGCACTTCGCCGCAAACATCAGTGGCGTGACACCCTCCTGCGACCAAGCACAGACAAAACACCACCAGATAAAGTCAAACGCCTCACCTTCCTCCAATCCAGATATGTACTGACGTTGTCAGAGGCATTCACGTCTGCGCCTGCATGAATCAGTCTTGTTACGCACGGGACCGGATCCGCTCCTTCAGGAAGAATAGGATCGATTGCCACGCGCAGAGGCGTTCGGCCGTACTACAAGTGTAATGCAATCAAAAACCACGCATTAGGGTGCGTCAGTTACGTGACTCGTTAGTCATTCGAGTCAAACGCCACTCAAACCAACCTTGTCCACAGTATTCACTTCGGCTTTCAGTGCAAGCAGGAGTTCCAAGCACTCGACCCATGCGCGTTCGACTGCATAGTGCAACGCGCTCCAGCCATCCTGGGATGCAACACTTCGGTGACGACGCGCGAGTATCAAGGGAAGGATGGTAACATACCTTCGTCACGGCGTTCACGTCAATCCCACTACACGCGAGCAATTCTTGCACAGTTTCCAGGTGGGGGGGGACACGTCCAGCTCCAGTCGCCGTCGAATACCACCCAGTCTATGTCTACGGCACGGTGAAGTGGTGTGAAGGTGTCCTAAAGACCGCAACAAAGTGAGCGCAGCTGTCATCGTGGGAACACTTGAAATGGAGACGCCTACACCACCTTATCACGCCGATTCGGGTCCGCGTTCTTGCTGAGGAGCAGCTTCACGACAAGATGGGAGCGTTGGTTTGCAGCGTGGTGCAACGGTGTCCAGCCTTCCTATCATGTAATCCGTGGCCGTCAGTCCGGGGCGTGTACGCAATGCGTAAACAGGAGATGGGCACTAACTCCATCGGCCTTGTCCATGTCCACGGCTCGCAATCGGAGCACCTGTCTCGCAAAATCAACCCGGCCAAGTGCAGCAGCTGCAGATAGCGGAGGTTTCCCCCACTGAGATTCCACAGTCGATGCGTGTTAGAGACCCATCACGCTCGTCCAAAAGAAAACTTTGCTACGCACTGTGGTCGCGCCACGCTCCAAGAGCTCGTGCGCGCAGTTCATTTTGTCTTCTTTGAAAGCAAGATAAAGCGGCGTCCAGTGCCACTACACAGCCTCTACAGTAAATCGCGAAGCAAGTCTCGACAAAAGCAGCACAAGCAAGCCCTACCTTGTCACGTGCGTCGATGCCCGATGGGTCTTTGTCGAGAATCAGCCGAACAACTTCCACCCAGTCACGTTCCACAGCAAGGTGCAGCGGCGATTTTTGGTTCTCCTAACGGTGGACACCCAGGTCAATAATCAAACGGTCGCAGGGGTGTTCAATCTCCTTCACACCTTGCTAAATGTGCACACTTCGGCGCCGTGCTGCACCAGCGTCTTCACAATTTCAAAGAGAGAATAATAATTGGTCGCAGTGTGGATTTCCATGTCAGAGTTATCGATCGTGGCGTAGAGTGGTGTTTCCCACCACTAGCATCCAAGCAAAAAGGAGACGTCGGTGAGGAAAACCGGCCAGCGTTCATTCGTAGAAATCGCAGAAACTGACCTCGTTCTCCCGATTCACATCAGCACCTCTTGCGAGCAGCAGCTGGACAATCTCGAGCTCACCGTCCTTTGCCGCGCGGAGCAGCAGCGTGTCTTTTGACGGAGATCCACTCTATACACTATGCATTCAGCCACGCGTCCGGCCGTGTGAGAACCGCAAGCAACATTAGCTTCTGACCTGGCTAAAGTAGCCCTGATCGTTGACGTCCAGGTCCACGTGCTCGTCTTGAAGCAAGCGCTTCACGGCTTCAAAATCTCCGTTCGCCCACGCCTGGAGCAGCTCGTGCGCCATCGTATTCTATCCTCTGTGAGAGAAGAGAAGTGTGCTGTACGTCTGGTTCTCTATTCCCGCCGCGTGAAGCGGTCCCTCCTGGCGGAGGAAGAGGAGGGAATAGACCCTCGTGAAGGAGGATGTGCAGAGGGCCTCTCCGCCACAGGCGCGTGCGGCAGCGGCCCATGAATCAGTTGGCGCACAGTCACTTCCGCGCGACATATTAAAGGATAATTCCAAAAGATGGTTCAAATCCAAAAATTTCTTCAAAAGGTGACTCAAATTATTTTAAACACTTTACTTGGAATTTATGAAAAAATACGATTAAGTTACGGTTACTGAGTTACGATGACACATACCCTAAAATGCATGTCAAAGGCGACTGCATGTCAAAGGCGACGCCCACTATTGAGATTAGAAATATGACACATTTGTATTTACGCAATCCGTAAAATCTACCTTACACTAGGAAAAACCCTAGCAATCCGAAATCAATCTCTTGTCATCCGGGCCAGACATTTGCCCGTCGTCTCAAAATCACGCCCGTCCAGCACACAAGCCTCCAGTCGCTCAAGCCACCCACCTACCTCTCAGTTGGCAATTGACCTTGCATTTCCCTTTATTACAGTCCGCGACAATGGTTTGCGAAAATTACCGTTGTTTGCGAAAGCACCGAATTGACCACGATTTTTTCCAGTCTAAAATATGCGTTTATTAGCCAATCAAATTCTACGTTTTTTGGTGCTGCATTTGTTGCAGTGTTCAGAAAGGAAAAACCACAGATCTCAGAAAACTACAGGCAAACCCAAAGTTAACTGCTCATCAGCTATGAAAGCCCAACGAAGACGATGCAATATTGCACTTCCACTCGTCCTGGAGCGTTGTTAATACCCTAGCTGCTTTCCATTGACGTCTTTGAGCTTGGTGACTCGGTTGGACATTGAAATACCAGTGACTGCAGGTAGGCGGCTGGGATATCATCCCATGCCTTCTGAACCGCGGCTTGGAGCTCCTTCTTCGAGTAAAACTGGCGACCGTTGGCATACACGGCGTGTGTCATGCAGCCCCACACGTTCTCGATTGGGTTGAGGTCGGGGGAGCGTGCTGGCCACATCATAACCTCAATATTTTGGGCCTTGAGCCACGCAGTTGTCGATCTCGCTGCATGGGCCGATGCGTTGTCGTGCTGAAAAATTTGACTTTCACAGTCAAACGCCGGTTGTAAATGCGCTTGCAGCATTGCCACGTATTTGGCCGACGTCATGTGGCCATCGAGGAATCTCAGTGCCATCTTTTGGCCACCGCAGAAAGCCCCCCAGACCATGACCGAACCGCCTCCGCTGTGTCGGCGAACGGGGACCACTTGTGCCGCTCGTGTGTCGATCCAGCGCTTGTAGCTGTCGGGGCCATCCAAGTTCCACTTCTTCTCGTCCGAGAACACCACGTTGGCCCACCAGAAGTCGTCCAGACCGTCGTTCTCGCTGGCCCACGCCAGCCGTGCTGTGACGTGACGCGGTTCGAGCATGGAACCGCGCCGCACCTTCATGAACTTCAACCACGGCACCTCTCGAAGACAGCGCTGAACCGTACGAATCGTGACGTTCAATTGCAACGCGTCGCGAGCCTTTTTGGCATCACATTGACCAGTCGAAATTTTGCGCACGATCAGCCGACGGCTCCTTTCGTCGATCTTTTTCGTACTTCCGCGCTTGGAAGGCCTAACTGGGACACCGTCCGACTTCACCACCTTGCATACAGTGCTTACGGATCTTTTAGTAGCGCTGGCGATCTGCTGGCAAGTCAAGTGCGCCAGCCGCATCGCCAAAATGCTGTCCCGCTCGGCCGTGCTCAATTCTGGGCCTCCGCCCATCGTTCCGGATCCGAAAAACTTCCCGCCAAGAGCTCAAAACCCGTGCAACAAAATCAACGTACTCTGTACGCGTGAAAGTGATTTGCAAGGGTTAATTACGTATTGTAAGATTTCTTACAGATGGGACAATTTACATGGCAACATACCGTGTTTTGTAAAAGTTGTCATTTCGTTCAAATGGGGACCGTTTCAGAATGTGAGTGACAGAAAAATCGTAGAATTTGACTGGCTAATAAACGCATATTTTAGACTGGAAAAATCGTGGTCAATTCGGTGCTTTCGCAAAAAACGGTGATTTTCGCAAACCATTGTCGCGGAGTGTATAATGTACTTAATACACACTTCGATACCCATTGAACGCAAAGAAACATATTAAGGTGTACCACATGATTTTATCATGCCTTCATGTACTCTTTTTACAAATGCATGTCATAAGCGACCAAATCATTTTTAACAGGGTTCTGTCGTGCCGTGGAAACATTGGTGCCACCTATGACATGCACTTTAGGGTATATATTTTTATTTTTCAAGTATATTGGTATATATTTTTTATTATCCCTTTTTTAAAATCAGGATTAAACTTTTATTTTGGGTTTCTTCACACCTGAGATGGTCCATAGGGCTTCGCGATTTTGACATCTGAGAGGTGAGAGTTGGGCTTCTAATCCTCTGAGTGGGAAACTAACAACGGCCATGATTTTTCTTTGCATCTGATATGATCCAGAGGGGTTTGAGGATGATATTTGAAATTTCGGTGTTTTTTGACAGGTGTGGGGTAAGAGACAGGGTGTGTGAGTGGCTGAGTAAAAAAGTGACTACGTAACTGACAAGATAGTTACTACTGACTATGTATCGCGGGAATGTACACTACTGAGCCTTCAGCGCGGTTCTCTGACGTACACCTGCTCACGTCGAAGAACAAAGCCATGCCAAAGCTGTCGACCACGATCATTCAGTTGAAGGCACAGTTCCCTGATCTTCCGATCAGGAACGTACGTGCTGACAACGCGGAGGAGTACGTCTCGAAGTCGTTGCAAGCCTTTGGCGCGTCAACTGGCATCAAACTGGAGACTTCTGCGCCTTATGCACATAACACAACGGCAGAGAACTTTTGTGAAGTTGGTTCAACTAATTGCAAGACCACTTCTACTTCGTTCAAACTTGCCTCTGTCGTGTTGAGCCCATGCTGTGCTACATGCACGCGAACTTATTCGCTACCGATCGTCAGCTGGAATGACTTGTCACCGTACGAACTAGTGGATAGCTACGCCACATCAGGTCTTCACTTGAGAATCTTTGGCTGCACGGCCAACGTACCTGTACCGCCACAGCAGAGAACAAAGTTCGACCCCAAGCGACAGCTCGAAATCTACGTTGGTTTCCTATCACCATCCATCATTCGCTACTTGAGCCCCGAGACAGGAGACTTGTTCACCGCGCACATCTCGATGTGTGAGTTCAACGAAACAAGCAATCCTCGCTTGGGCAACGATGATGATGATGATGATGAGCGTCGCAACATGTTCGACTTCGACCAACCGGGCACGAAGGACTTGCATCGTGACCCGTATACTGGTCAAGGGAAGAAGGAATTTCGTCGAATCCTCCATCTCAACCGTAGTGTTGAGAACGCTCCAGATGCGTTCGCAGCGTCTGAACGTGTGACAAGGTCGGAAATCAACAGTGCAACCAACTACCCAGCCAAGTTGTTATCGACAGAGTTCCGGCTTCGACAGTAGCTGCGCAAAACAATAAGCGTAGCCGCCCCAAGTGTGCAAAAGATACTGTGCCAAGGAAGTGTGGAACCAATGCCGAACTCACTGGTAAACAATTGAAGTTAAACCCAATGTCAAACCTCAACCAAGTGCGGACGTGGACGCCTTGGCAGATGAGCTTGCAGAGGTGAACGTGAGGGCTTTTCTCGCACTCCGTGACGATGAGTCTGACCATCAGACGATCGCAGACTGGAAAGAGTCGCCCGATTGGCCGAAGTGGAAGGCTGCAATCATGGCTGAACTACGGTCATTTTTCGAACGTGAAGTATTTGGTACTGTGCAGGAATGCCGACCAAATCACAAGCCGATAGGGTGCAAGTGAGTCTTCAACCGTAAAAGGAACCAAACGGGAGAAGTGACTCGCTTCAACGCACGATTCGTTGCGCAAGGCTTCAGACACAGGTTCGGCATCGATTACTCCGACACGTACTCGCCAGTCATGACCATGACAACCTTCCGTTGGTTGCTAGCGTTCACTGCCAGGAACGACATGAAAGTTAAACAAGCAGACATTGAGACAGCCTATTTATATGGAGTCACTGACGTAGAGCTGTATGTGAGAGTTCCAGACGGAGTACGTGTCAAGGGGGAGAGAACATTGAAGCTCCCATGTGTCAAGGTGCACAAAAGTCTCTGTGGGTTGAAGCAAGCTGGCAGATTTTGGTACTTGCATTTCTCGCAGTACTTGTTGAAGTGTGGGTTTTGAACGCACGATTGCTCCGTGCTGGTTCATCAAGCAAAGCGGCGCCGAGATCGCCGTCATTGGGATCGATGGCATGGTCATGGTGAGCACTGACGCGCAACTGGGGCTGCGACGAATGCCCAGAAGGCCGAGTTCATGGTGAAAGACCTTGGAGTTCTGTCATTCTGTCTGAGAATCCAGGTTCGCCAAATCCCGACGGGGGTTGTGTTGCATCAAACAAACGACATTGCTACGCTGCTGAAGCGTTTCAACATGCGGAGGTCTCGAACGCCGCAAAGACTCCAATGGTGGTGCGAGCCAGAAAGTGACGCGTACGGCCCAGACGCAGCAGTGAGAAAGTCCTTAGCGAAAAGTATCCCTACAGAGAGGCCGTCGGTGCACTCCTGTATCTCGCAAACTGCTCGCGCCCAGATATCGCTTTCGCCGTAAGTGTGCTTGCACGCTATTCATCAGAACCCACCAAAAGGCATTGGTTCGGCGTTAAGCAGCTCCTAAGATATCTGGCTAAGACCAAGGACTACGGTTTGTTGTATCAGAGAGGTGAACCTGCTGGGGATAATCTATCGCTTGGTTACTGACGACATCTGTGGCTATGCCGATGCTGGTTATCTGTCAGATCCACACAAGGCTTGCTCCCAGTCCGGCTACGTGATTATGTCGGCTCGAGCCGCTATCTCGTGGAGGTCCACGGAACAGACCATCGCCGCGACTTCGGCCAACCAGTCGGAGATTATCGCGCTCTATGAAGCCTGCTGTGAGTGCGTCTGGATCTGTCGCTTCATCAAGTTCATTCGCAAAGGACTTGGTGACTGTGAGAAGCTACCACCAATCATAATCTGTGATGACAACACTGCTTGCGTTGCTCAAGTCCAACAAGGCTACATCAAGAGCGATCGCACGAAGCACATTGACCCCAAATTTTTCTTCATGCACGACCTCAACGGCAAGCAACTTGAAGTCAAGCGGATCTCATCGGACAAGAATCTCGCCGACCTCTTCATGAAGACACTTGGCTGAAACAAGCATTGGCACCTCGCCAAAGGCCTCAGCATGGTGGAGCTTCATTAGGACTAGTTGATTTTTACGCTCACCTCATGTTCGGATGACGGAGAGTTTTTCCCAGCGCATGCATGTATAGGATAAGTAGGAGAGCTAGGATCGCTCCGCTGAGGGGGAGTGAGACAACATTCTGTTTCTAGTTCTGGATTGTTCCTGGCAAGAACCAAAGGAACTTCCAGTGTGTTTGATTATGCCTCACACATGTCACACCCGTGACTGGGTCTCACAGCCAATCCTGATTGGCTGGTGGCATGTGGTGCACACTCACCGCACTGGATTCAGACCAGCACTCACTGGGCGGTACCCAGTGAATTAGAACGAGTGGCCAGGAGGACATAGGACACAGAATGTGGACAGCACAGACTCCTTCCTCTCTGAATTTACATCCGGGGAAATAAAGCTCATCACCATCAACTACTCAAGTCCCTTCTCAGATTTAGCTTTTTTGCCGGACCCCAAAACGAGGTGAAATGGTTACAAATCAGGGTTACAAAAATGTGGGATCGGGGCTACGCTGAGTGACAGAAGATAGGAAATTGTCGCTATGGGAGCCATTCGTGATGCTGGGCATGCGGCATTAGCAAAGTAAACGTGTCAATTCAATAAGTCTCTTAATCTGCCAAATTAGCTATTCATTTGGCCAAAAAAGCTGAATCCCGCAATACCAGTACGGTAGCAAGCGAACTTTTAAATGTTCTCGCCTATGTGAGTCACTAAGTACGCATCGCTTGCATCGCAGCTAGCTGTGGCAGGAGATCCAAGGAATGACAGTGATGATCGGGATCCAGCGCCTGTGGCGCGTGTCTGCCGCGGTGCCGCGGCGACTCGCCATGTGGATAGCGCCGTTCTCCAGTGTGCAGATCATCGACACGGTCGCCGAGTTCCACGACATGCGCCGCCAGATACCGGCGGGCACGGCGCTTGGGCTTGTGCCTACTATGGGGGTCCTACTGGCTCTCGTCGCTGCTGTGGAGATTGCAAACCAACCTCTAACGTGTATGCTGCATGGTGGTGTAGGGTCTCCACGAAGGACACTTGGCGCTCGTGCGTGCGGCCAAGAAGCGCTGTGACGTGCTCACGGTCAGCGTGTTTGTCAACCCGACGCAGTTCGGCCCGAACGAGGACTTTTCCAAGTACCCGCGCACATTCGAGCAGGATGTTGCGCTGCTCGCGAAGGAAGGCGTCGATTACGTATTTGCACCAACCGCCGACTCCATGTACGGCAAGCACCACCGCTGCTACATTCTCCCGGAGGGCTTTGACGAGCTCCCAGAGGGCGTCTGCCGCCCCGGCCACTTTGGAGGCGTCGCGACTATCGTCACCAAGTTGTTCAACGTCGTTCAGCCAACGCACGCGTTCTTTGGACAGAAGGATGCCGCACAGTGCGTGCTTATCAAGCGCCTGGTGGACGATTTGAACATGGACATCGAGGTCGAGGTCGTGCCCGTGAGCCGCGAAGCCGACGGACTTGCTCGATCGACGCGCAACCAATACCTGAGTCCCGAAGAGAGAGCGGTGGGTGGTGTCGTTTACCGAGGCCTTTCTCTCGCGCGAGATTACTACGCTGATCAATCCGGGGAGGTTGTACCAGCCAAGAATCTGAGACAAATCATTCGGGCCGAGTACGAGAGAGAGCCATTGCTCCACGAAATCCAGTACATATCAGTCGGGTCGAACGAGACCATGCAAGAGATAGAGGAAATCCCAAAGAGCGAAGGCGCTATCGTCTCCGTCGCTGTCAAGCTCGGCAATTGTCGCTTGATAGATACGATTACGTTGTAGTTGAGAACCAAGATTGTCAACCTCACTTCTGGCGCTTGGCCTCTGATCCGTAGTCGAATTTGCCTCGGAGATCCCGCTTGGTGCCGGATGAATACGCACCTTGAATCAAAATGTCCTCGTCCACGGTTGCCCAGTCAAAATCGTCTTCGTCGAACTCGCTTCGACGGGTCTGTGAACATAGCAGTGTCGGTCCACGCAACTTCAGGGATGTGAGAGAAGAATACTCACCCCAGATGACTTCTCAGCAAAAAACGGAGAGGCACTCGGCGCACATGCAGCCGATGCAGAGGCGTCAATACCGGCAGCTGATCCTGACGCTGTTGCGACCGGTGTTGGGGTCGGTGTTGGGGTCAAGTTGTTCTACGATGCACGGATGTAGCGTTGGTAACGTGGAGCTCGTTAAGTCAAGCCGAAGAGCCCATGTCGATCTTACTTTCATGAGGTATGTCTTGACAATCTCAATGATAGCGTCGCCGTACTTCTTGACTCGAATACGGCCCACACCCTCAATCTCTGAAAGCTCCGCGTTCGTTACCGGGACTGCATTTGCGATCGCCGCAATGCCTCCCGTCGGGAGAATATGGTACGGCATCACGTTGAAATTGTCGCACACGCTTGCCCGCCAGTCTTTGAGAAGTTGAGCTAGTGCTTCAACGTGATGTTGTGAAATTCTAGGCAAGAATCGGTCAGCAATATCGCAAAGAATTTGTAGCGTCCAATGTAGCACAAACCTTCCGACGTCTGTAGCTGGTGGGATCAACCGGTGCTTGGTTATTGGAGGAAGTACTTCGACCACGTCGTCATCGAAGTCATCGCTTAGCTCCTCTACAGAGTCAGCGACGTCATCGGTTTTGCTCTTGCGCGCAATCAGCTTCTTAGGCTTTTTCTGTGCATCCTTCTTCGTCTTCTTCTTTGTCTCTTTTGACTCCTTCAACACGGCGGAGTCCGGTTTTCGTTCGTATCGCGTCTTGCAAACCACACGAACTCGCTCGCCCCGCGAAAGTTTGCTAGAATCGTATCCGACGCCTAGAAATGTTGTGGTGAATCCCATCTTGTTGGTCTTGTCAATTTCACGAAGATACTGCCTCAAGATCATGTGATAGAGAATCCGCTCGACTTCACTTCTCCCGTAGCGACGCTTGCCAGCTCCAAAACCTGCAAGCTTTGAATATTGGCTTTGCTTGTGCTCCTTACCCTTCGTGGCCAAACCCAGAAAAATCTGTGAGACTTGAACGAGAGTTGTTGACTCATTGTCGGCTTGGAGAGATCGCACTAAAATGAAGATATTAGACACCATCCGTCCCACCCAGATCATACCATCTCCGTACCTAAGTCAAGCAAGGTGAGGCAATCATCTGTGACATCCACTTTTTCAGCGATAAGGCCGAGGGATCGATTTTTGCAGTTGTCACAAGTTTCTCGACATTTTTTGCTGGAAAAGTGTTCGCCGAAATACTCGAGCAGTGATGTGCGCCGGCACTCCACCTACACGATGGCATTAAAAAAATGAATCCAACATCCGCCTGAAGCTCGATCAGCAAATCAACACATTTGTACCTGGTTCTCGCAAAACTCCGCCATACGCCGCAGGTGTTGGAGATGGACGTTTCGATGTTTCAGGTTCTCGGGATCTTTTGTGATCAACTTTCTTCTCCGGGACTACACGAGGCAAATTCATTAGAGTTAGTAGAGCGCGAGCTACGAACCGTGAAATGTTCTGCTTACAAGATCTGGATAAGAGTAATAGAGGATACAATTCGCAACTTCGCCATCACGGCCAGCACGCCCAGCTTCCTGCATCCACTCCTTAACATCGAATGAAGAATCTGTTCTTCACATGAGCTCACGTACCTGATAGTAGTGTGTGACCGACTGAGGAATCGTGTGATGAATGACATAGCGGACATCAGGTTTGTTGATCCCCATCCCAAAGGCGACCGTCGCTACGATCAGCTTTATCTTTCCTTTGCTCCACTCATGATGTCGATGCGCACGATCCTCCGCTTCCAGTCCCGCATGGTAGAATGAGATCGAGCTTGATCGTCGCGTGTTCTCGAATCCCAACGCCTTGATCAACTTTAGAGCCACTTGTTCGCAGTCTTTCTTGGACAAGCTAACATCAGCAACAGGTTACCGCTCATAGTCCTTAAAAACCCTAGCGCCAGGGTACGAACCAGTAGATGATGCCTGAGTCATCGACGTGCTCACGAACAAATCCAGCAATTTCGTCCATAAATTTCGCTGACTTCTTTCGGACATCATACGTCAGGTTTGGTCTTGACACGAAACCGTCAGAACCATAGCCGAATGCACCCAATACAGTAGAGATATCACACCTGTTAAAACTTGATCTTGTGATGAACGGATTCGTCAGCCCTAAATTCTTCGCAATATCAGCTTCTGTCTGGTTGTTTGCGGTTGCTGTGAGAGCCATGATCGGGACCTAGCACAACGCATCAAGATAAACAATCAGAGCCCTAGATTGAACCAGCTAGGGGCAGCAGCTCTTCCGCACACTGGCAAACTTCTGCCGGAGCTGTCCAAGTTGCAGGTAATCTTTTCGGAAGTCATGCCCCCATTGGCTGATGCAATGCGCCTCATCGACGACGAAACGAGCAAGTAATCCCCTCTTCTCCAGTGACTCGAAGATGTTGTTCAACTGGTTGCTTGACGCAATCTTCTCAGGAGTGACGTACAACAGCTTGGTTCGACCCCGATTAGAAAACAGGTCAGAGATAATCGGGCGCTGAACTGTTTCATAGTCTTGGTCGCCGTTGAGATTTGCAACACCGACATCCAACGCCTCAAGTTGTTGCACTTGATCTTGAATCAGGGATACAAGTGGAGAGATGACCACTGTCACTCCTTCGTCGATACATGCGGGGAGTTGATAACAAAGGCTCTTGCCACCGCCAGTCGGCATGAGCACAAATACGTCCCGTCGCGAAAACGCTTCAATCACAACACGTTCTTGATTTGGGCGGAACGCGTTGTGACCAAACACGTCTCGAAGAACTCGTTTAGCCCGGGAAAGTTTTTCTTTCACGCCTGGATCGGCGGGAGCAATCACTTCAGGTGGTGCGAATTCAGAGAAAGCTGTGGTCTTCGCTTGATCGTCTGCCCATGAGTGGAATCCGCACGTAGTGCAGCGGTTGTACAGCCGGTTCGCGTTTGAGCCATGCTGAACTCGGGCTTGCGATGTGACCATTCCACAAGAACATCGACACTGTGCTGTCAGGGACGAATCGTCCGATGTGAGCGGGAAACATGCTGGAGGATGGGTTCGTTCAGGATAGGATACTTGCTCGGATCGTGAACTGATTGCTGGAGTTGCCATCGGCCCACTGGCTTTCACTTCTCGATATTGGCGGCTGAGCGTCTCTAACTTCGCCTCTAGAGCTGCCCGCAGAGACAAAAGGCGCCGCGGTATATCATCTTCTAACGAGGCGTCGTCGCATTCTTCTCGCACACGTCGAAGATCCTCGCGGGTACGCTTTATAGCATCACGAATTCGATCAGGAGATCGCTGATATTTCGGTGAATTGGGGCTATCAACAGTCTGTCGACTACGCCCAGCAGTTTCGTTGTTGATCGCTAGTCGGAATGGACGATGCTCAATTGATTCTTGATCGACGGGCTCCTCACTTTGTCGGCTTGATTTTGGTCGGTTTGACTCAATTGGAGCTCGCTTCGTGCTTGCGATTATAGCGTCGACGTCAACATCTTGAAAAAACGTGTCATGAAAGTCGAACTCAGGCTCTGGCGATGACGTCGAAAACCGTTGAGCTGAACGTGACTCGTTTTGGGCGGCAGGGACGTGCTGCTGTCCTCGACGACAAGTGGAAAATATTAGTCGCGGTACAAGTTTTCCAGTCACGCGTTCTTACATACGTAGTTTGGTGGCATCGAAGGGATTTCTGCGACGGTAGACGATCGGAGAAGGGTGTCAGCAATGGCGATATGTTGGGGCGGATCATCGCTTCTTTGCATGACTGGAGCATTCTCATCGTCTCCATCGGTGGAAATGGCGTTGTCGTCGCGTTCAAACGGCACAAGTGGCGGCGGTGTGATGACCACTGGCTTAACCAAAGGAACAGCGTGGAGTCCCTTTGAAGATAACCCAGCTAAACGACGAAACGTCGGCATCGCTGAGGCGCCGCGCTTGATGGTTTCGTCGATTTCAATCTCTGCGTCGTGTGTTGGCGCTTTCAGTGACCTAGATCCACGAAGCAACGGTAACGAACATCCCTGCAGATTGTTAAAGCGTATGCGCAACGCACGCTGCCTTTCGCGCCACACGTCCGTCCAGATAGGCGTTGATCACGTGCGAATTGAGGCTTTGCTGGAGCGCGTTCGTTGGTCGCTATAGAAACGTTCCCTCTTTGTCAACTCGCCACCTCTGCCACAGGAGCTTCCACAACACGCACCTCCTTGATCCACTCAAGATGCTCGCTGAGATTGTTCCTTGGTTGGCTAGTCGAGGCCGCCGCGACGGACGTCGCCTTGCCACGTTTCCCCATGTGGGTTGGTTGCTTTTTGGTCTCCGCGCCCATATCGCGCCAAACCACAGAGTGATGGTTTCACGTCGATAATTCCAATTTAGACAATCGACAGCATTTGATAGCGTCTATTTGTACAAGTTGAAGTTGTTTTGGTCAAGATCAAACAGCTTTTGTAGTCTGGATGCACAATTGCACCAGCTGTACAACAATTCGCTGGAGTGAGTATTGCTGTACTCCACTGCGCGCGACTCTAGCAGCTCACATACCTCCAGCACCGCTTCTATGCGCGTTTTCAGGTGACGCTCCGACCGGTCGACCAATTGTTCCACTTCGCAGCGCTCGGCACCGCGTTCGACGAGCAGGAGTAGCTTGCCGATTCGGCCTTCCAGAACGTCAACTCGAGCTGCGTCCTACATCGAACGTTATCCTCCATTTGTCTACAGAATGAAATAAGATAATAACAAACTCACCTCCCCCTGCCTATGACGAGACTCGTTTTGATAGAGCTCCAAGTGCGACAACTTAGCTTCGCAATCGACCACCGCCTGCTGCATGTTGATCTGCTCATCGAGATGCTGCATAGTACCGGTATTGAACAAGCACAAATGCGCACGAGAGTGAGCTGTTGTAACATAGCCATTGACCGCGACTGAGCATACCTGGTGCAACAGGCATTTGTATCGCTTTCCTTGAACCTCCAGATCGCGTGTCTGCGCCACGACAACAGCAACCGATTCTGCCAAACAGCGTAGCCACCCTCATCAGCTTATCACATGCATGCTACTAACACTACCAAGAAACTTACCTTGGGTACTCTTTTCCAATTCTTTTATGAAGGCGATCATTCGCTGCTGGAAGCTCTCCACGGAGTTGGTGCATTCGCTCGTGACGGCCTTGACTCTCTCCTCAGCAATCTTGGCTGAGTAGTCAATAGTTTCCATGAACGCCTTCTGCTGCTCAACCTGCTTGTCCAGCATGATCTGAGTCTGACATAGTTGGCTCTTGCACGTCTGTAGCGTCTCGCGATGGATATCAACCTGGTCTGCGATGGACTTGCAATCGCGGATATGGTGCTTGAAGCGGAATTCGAGTCGTTCGATCGCTAACTGGATGTCCGTGATCCGTCGGTCGCTCTCCACTCCAAGATGCTGCATCTGCTTTGTGATTGTTTCATTCATGTGCTGTGTCTTGTCGAGAAGTAGCTCCGCTAGTTTCCCCAGAGCCGACTTGTTCGACGCAACTTGAGCACCAAACACCTCGAGTTCGCTACCCACTTGCGCTTCTGCGAACGCAAGTCAGCAAGATAAGCAATTTGGACTCAGACATGACTAATATGGCATGACTCACCGAGGCAAATCTGCTGTTGCAGCTTCTTCCGCAGTACTGACACCCCAGCCACGAGCTCTTGAAACTCACTTCGCGTGACAGGGCGAGCAATTCCGTCAGAAGAAGACGTCGCTCCGGCGGCCGCCGCGCTTGCATCTAACTTCAGCTTGGCCTTCCTTACGATTCGCTTTACACCGATTGCAGGAGCCATTTCCCACCCTTGTGTTCGTGTGGCGTTCGACGGAAGTTAGTTCGGTTAGAACCGTCGGATGGTGGAAGCGTTTCAAGATCCATTGCTGCAAGCAGGTGTCAGCCGTTTCAACCGACATCAGTCATTAGCACCCCATCGTTGCCTTGATTACGAAGGTTGCAAATGACTCAATCTCTATCAAAATGACTAAATCTAATTAAATAAATTCAGTAAGTTGCAACCTTCGAGATCAAGCGACGATGGGCTGCTCGAGCCCGGGGGCGCTAGTAAGCAGTGTGTCTCGCTCGGCTCTTTCTTTCTTATGCACTAACCCTCCTTCCTGCGGAGCACGTCAGCTGTCGCATGCGGGGTTTGTGCTGGCGTCGTGTCAATGCTGTAACTGCTTCTTCCGTAGTGGTCGAAAATCAAGCTTGACGTGGCATCACCGAAGCAACTGGAGGTCATGTTCGGCTTGTGGGGCTCGTGCATCAACCAGCAGTCGATGAACGCTACGTCTCCTGAGTCTCTGATAGTGAAAAACGGCTCCGAGGTCACTGCCGTCGCTCCTGAAAGCGCAACAAGCGAGATGTTGACGTGCGGCTCGTCCGTCGACTAGGAAATGGTCGCATCAGCTGCACTTCTTTCCGCCAGCTCGCAACAGGACAATGCACCCGTCGAGAGTTTTTTGCTAACGGCACCCTCTGCAATCCTGACATTGCCACCAATTTTTTCGGAAACGATGTTAACTCCTTCACAGTCGACAGGTGGCTACAATTCCTGGCGAAGGCGTGCGGCAAGACGGGACACGCTTTCATTGCGCTCAGAATGCTTTCGTCTGAGTTGACGGGGCTTGGAGGCTGTGCTGCAGTTCTTGGGGATCACCTACGAAAAAATCAACTCGTGGAGCGCGAAAATCGGCGCACTTTGCGCTGCGCTTACTGCGAGTATTCAGTTCGTCGTGGCTGTCGTCTGGGGAACGAGACGCACGCTTCACGGCCAAAGGGTAGGCTTCGGCACATCGTTTTATCTCAATTTTGTCAGCGTGCTACTGCATTTGATCTCATTTATCGCCGCAAAGAACCACCTGCGACTTGAAGACGAAGCGAACGAAGAACATTACGACGACCACGATGCCGTCAAAGAGGCAACAGATGGCAAGGAGAAAGCTGGCAAGTCCAACATAGTCGGTCTCGTCGCAGTGTAGATGAAGGCAACATCGTTCGCTACTGCTTGAGTAAGTCAGTGACAGTCTCCGCAATTGCGAGAGACGAAGTGAGGCCAGGGGATTCGATTCCGCACAGGTGGACGATGCCGTTCATCCCGTGAGTCTCTGAGCCCTGTCACATGCCCGTTGCGTTAAGTCAGACAATACACTCCGGAGCCACGCCATCGGTAAAATAAACACTCTGTACCGCGATGTAGAAGTCGTCGTACAAAGTGCCGCCGACTGAGATCTTGGGGCGGATTCCGCAATAGTCTGCGTAGAGATTTTCTGCTGTCACTTTCGGCCAGTAGTCGCGGATGCGGTCGGCAAAAACTGCGGCTTTGGCGTCGTCAGGCTGAGAGACATCTTTAGTCCGCGGAATCGATCATCGTGCACGTACGTGTAGACTCTTACGGAGTAATCGACAGACGAGACCCATTCCACGTCGGGGCCAAAGCGGATATTGCCATCCAAATCGACCGTAGAGTGAACACCAAGACCGCCTGCCTCTGGAATCGGGTACACGAGATGGCTGATGGGGATCGAAACCAAGTTGTTAGTTTGCTCTTTGCCCTCCGATCAGTCTCAGCGAAGCAGCACCTGAACGGCCGTGCGTTATCACGCAATTTGAAGTAGGTGCCTTTGGCGAAATAGTTTAAAATGTTTGGAACAGCGTCGCTGTCCAATCCAGCCGTCTTCATAAGGCGCGGGGCAAAAATGCCCGTGGCATTGACGAAGAAGTCGCACTCCATCTCGAATGCCTCACCTGTCGCGATGGTGCTCGCTCTGACCCGCACGCTTCGAGACGCCGTGTCCGCCTCGACCCGGTCGACGACCGTCCCGAACGCAATAGCTGCGCCGTGGTCCTCGGCATCGCCCTGCAGTGTCTGCATAAACGTATGCGAATCGACGATACCAGTCGATGGAGAAAACAGCGCCTATGTTCGAGTCAATTGGATGAAGGGTGGCATGACTGCCGCTCTTATGATAAACCGGTCGCACCTGGTCGCACTCGACTTGCGGCTCCAGAGTCTTCGCCTCCTCCTTCGAAATCATCCGCAAATCGCACACGCCGTTGGCCGCGCCTCGCCGTGCGATCGCCTCCAATTGATCGAGCTGAAAGAGGACACATACTTCAGATCAGTGACGAGTCGCAAGTGCGTCGCATCGCATCGCTCCGTGTGTCGGATATATGTGTCGGTCACCTGGTTCGCTTGGGCCACGATGAGCTTTCCGCACCGCTTGTGCGGAACGTCGTAGGCTTCGCAGTATTCATACAGCAGATCGCGTCCCCGCAGGCATAAACGGGCCTTGAGGCTGTTCTGCTGGTAATAAACGCCCGCTGGCAGCAAAAGACTCCGCGTCAGTGCTGGACCAACCGCAGATTGCGTGAAGAGCGCAGCCACGCACCGTGGATGACCTCGCTGTTGCGCGAGCTCGTCTCCATCCCCACGCGCCTGTTCGCCTCCAGCACAACCACGTCCAGCCCGGTGCGTCGTGCCGCCGTGCGCGCGATGCTCAAGCCCACGACGCCAGCGCCAGCGACGACCACCGTCTTCCTCATCAACCAGGTACCGTATCGACAATCTATTCTTGCGTCAGGTGGACAACCTCTGAAACTCGTTCAACGGTTTGTGCCTGCAAACCCTAGCACAACCTCTTCTCTTGGCTGAACCTCTTTTTATTGATAAAAGGAAGCACCTTAACTCTATCACTTTTTAAATATCGATATCCTAGTCTAGTTCTCATGGAGGAATGAATCCTCACGCTTGAAATGAACGGGCGCCACTTGTCGTCGCCGTCGTCATGTGGATGTTGCTTAGAGCCCTTCAAGGAGCACGATGCCACCGCCGCGAGAGCTGGCGTGTGCGCGACCGGAGCTCCGAGATCGCGCGAGCGAGGGCTTGGCCTCCGCCGGGGCAGTCGGCGCGTCCTGATCGAGCATGGTCTTGATCACGCTCATGACCGACGCCTTGCGCGAGTCCGAGTCCGCGAGAAGCAGCTCGCTGTTGAGTAGCTCGGTCAGCAGCGCAGTCTGTGGCGTCGGAGCCTTAGGCGCGTCAAGCATCACAGCGGGCGCCAGAAGACTGTGGTTATCCAGCTCCGGCAGCTCCGCGTGGTCGACGAGGTCCAAGCAGCGGTCGCAGACGCGCACGTCCTCGACGAGCAGGCGCTGGCTGCCGCGCACGTACGCCTCTCGCTCATGCTTGCGCGAGCACTCGGTGCAGACCGTCTGCACACAGAGCTTGCAGTGCTTGAGACCGAGCAGCATCAGCGACTTGTTGCAGCATACACACTTGCTGGGGCCGGATCCGAACAGCGACTTACCCTTTTTCCGCTCGGGAAGATCGTGGCGACCGAGCCGCCGGCGACGGACAAGCTCGGTAAGCCGTTCGCAGCTTCGCGCCATCGTCAGAATCCGCTGCTTCAACGACTTGTCGAGTTTTGCGGTCGACGAAGCAGATCCCGCGGACGAGCTGCGATTCGCTGACTTCTGCATGGCTGAGTACCCGGCGGGTGCGGCTAGCTCGGCGTAGAAGAAAACGCGCGCCTCCTTCCACGGCGATGCGCGGTGGTTGGGCTCACTCGCTGCGCGCTCACGCGACGCCACCTCTGGCTGCACAGTGAAGGCCGTCGTGATGCTGTGAAGGTGGTTCTTGTGGTGCTGGCTGCTTTCGCTGAGTGATGCTCCTTCCACTTCACGAGGATCAAGCGTCGTGGTGAGCTTCTCAAAGCCATGGCCATCCAGGCGGCGGTATGCGGCGTCGAGGAAACTCCACTTCTCGTCGTTGCCAAAAAGCGCCGACTTGACCGAGAGGTCGAGCAGGTCCGGGTTCTTGCCCACGTTGCCTTCTTCCAGCGCGCGCAAATTGACGCGGTGGACGAACGCGCCGTCCTTGAACTCTTCGCCGTGGAGAGCCTCCATGTTCTGTAAAAATTTCTCGCCGTTCGGTGCATGGAGCAAATGCACGACCTCGGGAACGCTGCACGGGAGAATACCACTGGCCATGACCGCGTAGCGACCTGACTCGTTCTTGGAGTAGAGCGAGAACTGGCCCATGTTGTCGAGCCATTTCCACTGCTTGTTGCCGGCCTCGTCCACGGTGTTTCGGAGAATCTCGCCCCAGTGGATCTGGCCTTCGGTCTGTGCCGCGAGATCCGCCAGCGTGCGGTCCGAAATCCCAACGCTGCGCTTGCTGCTGCTCCCAGATCGTGAGGAGCGTGGCACGGACAACGAGCGGTCGGAACCGGACGAAGACACGGAGGACGCGAGCGGAGGGCGGCTGTGCGCAGGCGCCATGGATGGAGGTGTGCTGTGACGGAGAAGCCGAGGACGCGAGCGCTGGAGAAAAGCGAATTGACGGGCGGTGATGGCGGAGCAGACGTGCAGACCCAGTCCGGCTAGTAGTGCAAGAGAGAGTGGCGTTGAATGGAAGGCAGCTTGTGGCCGAAATCAGCTGGAAACTGCGGGTTGTCACTCAAAGTCAGAGAGCGAGAGGGGGCCAGTGCTGCGTGATTACACATGCGAACTCTTGGTTTCCCACCTGGACTTGAGTGGAGACCATGGTGACATGATCCCCTCGTTTCTGCACGGTTGCTGTTCAGCACCTCGACTCAGATTTCGTTAAGCGAGTATATTGTGCTGGAATCTGCGATGTGAAAGGACGACGCTCACTGAAATACTAGTTCAAAACACCAGCATCTGTGATGTTTGCGACGCCAAACGAAAACGAGACACACTGTGAGTCTCACTGCCACGATGGCCAGCCAGCGCATCCAATTTGGATGGTGGGCATATGGATGCTTGGGTTGCATATGTCCGGTGTACATCGCGTCCAGCACAGCATGGTTCTTTACGACCCGACGACCAGACGGCTCGGCTGAGACACAGGCTTGAGGCTCAAGATGGAACTCGCGCCTCTACGTCGTTGAAGTGAGCCGCTGGCTCTGCAGTAGTGGAGCAGATAGAAACCTTCAGCCGATGTGTGGGAAGAAGACCGTCTCGCCCTCTGGGTTTGGACGAATTCGGCCGACTTCCACCGTGGAGACCAGTGACCAAGGAAACCACGGCCAAACGTCCACCGAAGAGTTAGAGACGCAGCCTCCAATCTCTAGTCGAGTCCGACCGCGCGTCATGTGACGGTTCTGTATCATTTTCTGTGACTCGGGTCTGAGGCTATCCGACTGCCTCTTTGCCTAGAAAATGCAGTCAAATAGATAGGCAAGTTGCGTGCCAGTTTCAGTGGCACGTCCAGCCATCCTCGTCTACATAGCAGAGCTACACGACAGGTATACTTCTTCGAGCCATGTGGTTAACTTAGCGAATCCTTCCGTCACAGACGGAGCTGTTCGCTTTCAGTGCCGGAAATAACAGGCAGCGTGGCGATATCGAATTGATCACTCCAGCGTGGCGATATCGAATTTTGATCACTCAATTGACGCGACGGAATGCTGACGGTGCTGCGCGCCTCGCGCCGCCGCGGTGGCGCAATGCTCCACGCGACCGCCTTAACGCAGCGCGCGGTGCCCTCGGAGGTCTTCCGCCAGCGCGTCGACAGCGGCGAGCTAGCTCACGACGACGCGCAGCGACTCGTCATGACGAAGTTCATGGACAAACTGCACGGTCAGTTGCAGGACTATCTACTGCCGGCGCCGATGGTGGAGACGGAGACCGCAGTTAAAGATGCAGATGACCAGCAGCCATGCCAGGTACTGGTGCCGCGCGGGCTCTACCTCCACGGCAACGTAGGCACGGGCAAGTCGATGCTCATGGATTTGTTTTTCGAGCACGTGCAAGTGGAGCGCAAGCGCCGCGTGCACTTCAACACGTTCATGCTGGATGTCCACCAGCGCCTTCAGCGCGTCAAGAGGGAGCAGTTGGAGCGTTATGGACGGCAGCGCAACATCGTGCTGGACCCGCGTCGTGACGCCATCTCGCTGGTCGCGGAGGAACTCATGCAAGAGAGCCACTTGCTGTGCTTCGACGAGTTTCAGGTGCGGCCAAGTCATTGACACAGTTAAATGAGTAGGCGGCGTTGACAGTCATCGCCGGCTGCTTCTGGTTCGCGCAGGTCACGGACATTGCCGACGCGATGATCATGCGCAAGCTCTTCGCCGTGTTCTTCGGGCGTGGGGGCGTCATGGTGGCAACGTCCAACACGCCAGCGAAAGTGAGTTACACAATCGTTCCGGTTCAATTTGTTGTCGTTCAGGAGAATCAACACTGTCTGCTCCCCCAGGATCTTTACAAAGATGGCACCAACCGCGAGTACTTTTTACCTTTCGTGCACCAACTTGCTGCCCACACCAAGGTCGTGGACATGAACTCGATCATCGACTACCGCACGCGCTCGGAGACGACCTCGCGACAGTCGTTCTTGTATCCACTGTCCGAAGCCACGGAGCGCGCGCTCCAGTCGCTAACGGAGGAGGCGGCTGAGGGCAACGCATTCGAGAGCATGTGCGTGCCCGTGATGATGGGTCGCGTTCTGAAGGTTGCGGCGACACGCGCGGGCGTCGCAAAGGTGACGTTTGATGAGTTGTGTAACACGGAAAAGGGCGCCGCTGACTACATGGCGCTGGCGGAGCACTTCCACACGGTGGTGCTCCAGAACGTTCCTCAACTCGAGATGAAGTCGCACGACCAGGCGCGGCGATTCATCCTGCTGATCGACGAACTGTACGAGCATCGCACCCGGCTGATTTGCTCCGCTGCAGTGCCTCCGGCCAAGATCTTTCAGTTTGACCAGGCGCCTTTGGAAGGTCAAGCCGAAGTGCTCGCTGAGGTGGAGGCGGACAAAAAGAAGCAACTCGACGAGAGCGAGAAGCAAGGCATTCCAGCAACGAGCTCGTGGGACTCGCCAGCTGGGTCGTCGTACACGCCTGCCAAGATGGCGGGGCTGCAGGTGAGCAATCTCTGCTCGCTCCAGGACTTGAAGATCGCGTTCAAACGCGCCGTGTCTCGTCTGTCCGAGATGCAGAGCGACAAGTATCTGCGCGTGAACCAGGAGGTGCGCTCGACCCGCCAGATTCAACTGAACACGCGGACCGAAACCCCCTGAGTTTGTTGTGATGATAGACCAACTGTTCTCTCTATGTAGTATGGTATTGCTTTGTTCATTTGTTAATGCGTTGCATTTTGATGCATCTTTTGCACATCTGCACCGCCCATATCCTCGAAGCTGTCCCAGCCTAGCGAAGGCGCCGAGGCAGGCTTGGTGCTGAGTTGCTGCAAAAGCGCGGGGGGCGGCGGCGGCGGCTGGAATTCATCCCACGGAGTGAAATTGGCAGTGGATGGCGAGGACGGTGGCAGCGGCTGCACAGGAGCTGTGTGAAACGCGGCCATTGTCATCGATTGCGGTGACGTCGGCGCAAAATCCTCCCCAAAGAAGGTGTTGGCGCTCGATGGGCTCGTCGGAGACTGCAGAGTAACTGCGACTGACGTTGGCGTCGTGGTTGCGCAAGTGGCACTGGCACGATGCGGAGCCACTAACAGTGGCGGCATATCATGGAAGCTCGTCATACCCTGAGCTGAATTGTTCAGCTGCAGAGCCAGCGTGGGCATGTCAGGAGGGAGCCACTCGGGCGACGTCGTTTCCGCACCAGGTAATGGCATTGAAGGGCCGTCCCCAACAAAGCTCTCGAACGACAAGGCTTTCACGGGAGGCTCGGGTTCGCGTGCACCAGTCTGGCTGGGGCCACTACCTTCGCTCACCTGTGTTGCGCCAGCACCTGTAAGCTGAGGCACGAAAGACTCGAGCGCGCTTAGCACGCTGTCAATGGCAGAGTCTTGCTGGATCATAGCCTGGAAGACCTTGCTCTCGTCAGCGAGGCGCGCGGCGTATTGCACGCGGAACTCGAGCACGCGCTGCACAATGGGCGCCAGCTTGGTCTCGCGTGTGTTGACGAACTCGCGCAGGTTGGTGACTGTCTTGTCCGAGATCTTCGAGTACGCGTTGGTCGTCGCCGCGAGTTTCTGCTCATTGCGCACAAGCTTTTCGACATCCTTGGGCTTCTCTTGCTTGCCAGACACCGACCGCTTGTCGCGAGACTCTCGAAGGCTCATGACTTTGCGCGTATAGTGGTCGTAGACGAGCTTCTCGTCGTTGAACTCGGCCACTTGCTTCTTTAGCACGGCCGCTTGGGCCATCCACCCAGACGCGGGCCGCATAACGCGGTTCTCAAACTTCTTCACCGACTCGTCCAGCGCCGTCACGTCCACGCGCATGAACGCATTCTTGAGCTCAGCGACGCCCAGTTTCATCTCGGCCGAGTTGTCCGGCGCGCCACCCACGCCCTCGATCGCTCCGTACAAGACTTGGGCCGAGACATGGAAACCTACGCAGCAACATTGGCTGAGAGTTCAATCTCGAGCGCGGAACAGCGATTCGGCTCACCCCTCAATGACACGATAAATCCTCTGAGCGCCGTCTCGAGGGTAAGAACATTCGCCTGTGTCCTCTCGAACTGGGCATGGGCCGAATCGAACTGGACATTCTTGCTGGGTTTGGCTGCGCCGAGTTTGTTGAGCAGCTACGTAGAGTGGCACGTCGTCCGTCAGTCGAAATGAAGCCGCTCATGATCAATTCCAAGCTGCGATCCCATCGCATACCTTGTTCTGGGCGCGGACGCGCAATGACGACATCTCCTGTCACTCGGTTTGCTCGCTTCACTGTCTCTTGCCTCGAATCGAAAATGCTGAGCTCTCGAGACGGCGATAGATAGATCCGAACGCTTGCGACGCGGCATGATCTGGCCGTTGACCAGCAAGACCGTGCTCGCCATTGGTCTGTAAGCAAGTCCAAGGTTCTGATGCACCTGAGGACGAGGAGGATCAGCTCCATCATCAGGATCTGAACAGAGGTCGGGCATGAGGATATTCATAGCTTCCTGAAGCAGGCATTATCCTAAACCGTATCGTCTATGCGCCTGCGTACGGCGCCTGGTAGTGCAAGAACTCGTCCGCCATTTCCCCATTGAGAGCGCAGCTCTGGCTGCAGGTGTAGACCACCAGCGTTCCCCACTCGCAGCTCCTTTGTGAGATCTGGGACAGAGAGTTGGTCTGGTCGACTTGAAGGTAGAACAGCAGCTGCGGCAGCACCTGAAACTCAAACTGGCGAGCGCTTCCGCAGTGCGTACACGGTGGTACGGCCTCGCTCTCCAGTGTGTCGCCCGAGTGGACCCAGAGTACACTCTGGTCTTGCCACCGCGCATAGCGCAGCACCTGGTCCTTGGCGACCTCGACGCGCGTCAGGAAGCGCAAATAGACTTTGTCTTGCTCGGCGTTCGCACCGAGCGCCTCGTTTAGATCCTTTTGAGAGACTGTGAAGTCTGCATCGTCGGCAAACGGGTCATCTTTGTCGATCGCACGCTCACTCGAGCTCGCTGCTTGGTTCTTGCCTGCAAATATGACCATGGAGATCGTCAGTGGATGACGACTACTCATAAAAGTTGCTCCAGCAACCAAACGTACGATCCTCAAACTCGGCGATCAGCTTGGCTTCGTTTCTGTGACACGATTTAGCATAATATATCAGTCAATATGGCTCCTTCCTAATGCGATGTTGCCTGAAAACACACTCGTTCGCAGCTTCGCCAACATCCGGCTCGGTCTCGATCTCCACCACGTACTGTGGAAACACCCACTTGGAGCCGTTTTTCCTCATAGCAATGTGAGCCTCTTCCGACTGTACGATCGTCTGACACTCAAGACTGTGCCGCCGCGTTAGTCCGGTAGTTTGCCATCGAGATCAATCGCTTGGTTGGAACGCACCACTTGGCGCAATCGCCCTTGTGTCCGTGGCTCCAGTGGTCCTTTTGGTGTTCCTTGGAGCAGTACTGAGCCACGTGACACGCGCTGCACGTGAAGACGGCGCGCTGGCCGCACAGCGCGCACAGCGGCGGCGGGCGGATCGGCGACTCAAAGTGGTCGACGCCTTCCGTCGGCGGGTACTGCGCGTTGGTCTGCGGCAGCTGCATTCGGAACGCCTTGCCACTTTATACATTCAGCATCCAAAGTCAATTCAATTCATTGAGCATCACCCCGTCCTGTTCCATACTAATCCCCACGCACCTTCCTTGGTTGGAGCAGCCCGGCTTCCGGCAGCAGAAGACGTAAAGGCTGCGATGGAACGCGTCCGGCTGCTCGTCCAGTGGGCAGTAGATCTGCAGCAGGAACGACAGCGGCGCAGTGCACTCGCTGCACTGGACCCGGTCGCTAGCCGGTACACCTGCGGCGCTGAGCCACCTGGGCTGGCCGCCCACGAGCCCACCGTCCCAGGCGCCCCAGTCGCAGCTGTCATGGAGCAGCTTGGCGTCTAGCGGTGCGTTAACCGCGCTGACGAAGCCCAGCTCCACCTCTGGCTGTGCGTCCTGCTCCTCGTCGTCGTCGTCAAAGTCGTCGTCCGACTCGTGCGCGTCGGCCACACGCAGCGCCGCGAGCGGCTCGGTCGGCGGCTCCTTGGTCATTTTGGAGTAGGATTTGGCAATTGTCTCCGCCATTCCTCTAACATGGCGTGATTACAGCCAATTGAAAGCCTAATATATGTTGGGTATCTGTTGTGTGGTGGGTGCACCTCAAAAATACACCCTTCTCTTGTGACGAGGTCAATCTGAGTTCTGAGAGCACTATGATGCGGCTGTGGAGCTCGTGGCGCTCGCGGGACGACGGCGACCGCCATGGCGACGACGTACAGCTGACCGATGTCGATCTGGAGAGCGGCGTGAGCGGCGACTCGCTCGCGCGGCCCGGCGGCGTCGCGTTCGGGCGGCCGCGCGCGGAGGAGCGTCGACGCATGGTGAGCGGACGCACACTGGGTTGACAGACTAGCGACGGAGGCCGTGCAAACGCCGACACTGATGTCGATACCCATGCAGGAGCGAGAGCTGGTGCTGCGCTACGACACGCGAGAGCTCATGCGCGGAGACGCGTGGTTCCTTATCGAGACCTTGTGGCTCGACGCCTGGATGGCCTACATCCTGAGCGAAGACGACCCTGACTGCCCTGTGGTCAAGCCTGGGCCGCTCACCAACTACTCACTCTTCGACCCGAAGGAGTACTGCTTGAAGAAGGACCTCGTGGCGACCAAGCACTATCGGTGAGTAGTGCTGTGGTGTGGTTGTCCATCTACTTGGTAAATCGAGCTCATCTCTGTCCTCTACTCATGTGCAGAGGCGTCAATCCCATGGTGTATTCGCTTTACGCGGAGCTGTACGGCACGGCCGGCGCAAAACCCATCGCGAGGTGAGCGGGTGGCTTCAGTCTGAAGGGTGGTATTGCGTGTCTGATCTCGCTCGTGGATTCCCTCCGACAGGTGGACGCTGGACATCTACGCGACGCCAGTGATGATCGACGACGTGAAAGAGATGCTCCACGGTCCTGAGCTCAAAGCGCGAGTGGAAGTGCAGGAGCTGAACGACCTGTTTGATACCGACGAGCGCGTGGACCGCGCCGCCGACGAAAGCTTCCTTTACCGCTGCTGCTGTCGGTGCGAATTCCTCATCCCATGCCTCGGGCGCTTGCTTGGCGGGCCAACCTACTCGTCCCCGGATCCGGCCAAGAAGAAGGGGACGGAGCGGCGCAGCAAACGCAAAAAGCGGCGATCGTACGGCGACAGCGACGAGGACGGCGGCTCGTCGAGCGGAGAAGAGTTCGAGTCCGAAACGCGCGGTCTGTTGGGCTAAAGCAAGCGAGGGATATGTATTTATGAGGCGGATGCGGTATGGTGGACATAGAGAACTTCTGATTGGCAGGCCTCCTGAAATCTACTTGTTGCGGGTTGCTGCTCCCGCCCACATGGCTGGAGCGAGCGATGTTGCTGGCCGGAAGGGAACAACCCACAGGATGCCTTGGTGGACAGCGTTGTCAAAAGAGCGACAGTGGTGATACGGCAAGAATTTTGGTACGTACCAGCGAATGGCGTCGGCCATCGTCGCAGGCGCTGTCGTTTGGTCGCCTCTTTCGCACCATCATCATGGCTTAAATACTCGGCCAGCAACTTGCCGTCTTCCAGCGCCCGACCGTCGAGCATGAGCTGAAGTGGGCCGTCGACATGCGGGCGGTAGCTCGAGACTTCCGTGTACCGCTCCTGGATCCGGTCCTGATCAGTAGCATTGTCAGTTTCTACATTGAGGGAGCCCTGCTAGCGCGCGACGCACCCGCACTTCGGCCACCGGCAGTGACGGATGCAGCCGCAGCGTTAAGGGTTCGATTGCGCTCTCTTTCCTGTGAGCAAAGGATCTCGCGTCTCGCACCCAGACATGGATGGTGTCATCCAGCGATGACGCGATCCGCCGCTCGACGCGCTCGAGTTTGAGGCACTCTGTTTGAGTCAGCACGCGCTCGTAGGCGAAGGCTCCGAACTTGCGTGGCGGCTGACCCATGGAGTCGCTCTCCAGCGGCGTGTCGTTCATTATCCCCAACAGGCGAATAATCTCCTAGATGTAGTCCCAATCAAGCTTTTGTGGGACGTCGCTTCGTGATCGACTTGAAGAGGGAGTCCATGGATTGACTGCTGCGTGAGTACCAAAATGGTCGGACTTGGCGCTGCCAGTGAGACTGCCTCCAAGCGAAAGCCGTTGTCTCCGTCTCCACACCAGCCTCGCGCGCGACTGAAAGATCTCCGAGACGACGCAAGGACGCGCGAGTGCCAAACGGCAGTCGCGTCCGAGGCGGAGCAGCGCCAGCAACAGCGCGCGCTACGCTTCCACAGCCGATGGCACCTGGTGCGCGCGTTCTACGCGAGTGTCGCCGAGCGAGTGCCAGAGTCGAAGCAGAAGACGTGGCTGCGGCTCTTGGCTGCGCAGCTGCACGACGCAGTCGTGGGGTCCGCGACCACGCTGGCGCAGATCGAGAGCGCGGCGACGTCAGCCGTGCAGTCGCTGGTGACGCCTCCGTCCGCCTGGATCCAGGTGCTTCACGCTCTTCGTCTCGCTGCGGAGGCCTTCCAGAAGGACGAGGTGTCCGCGTTCGACAACCGCGAGTTCCTCTGCGCGTGCCTCGTGCTGGATCGATGGCAACACGGAGAAGTGCGAATGCTCTCACTCTGGATGGACGAATACTCGTTGCCCATTGAGCCCGTTGGGGAGATGGTCGTCAAGGTGGCCGACATGAGACGGATGCTCATGACGCCCTGCGCAGGATCAGCGGACGAGCAAGCACTCGAACCCTTCGTAGCCCAAGCCATCGCCATGGCCTCTGGTCGCGCATGGGTCCGCGTGACTAGGATCACACTTTTCTTGGGTGAGCATCGGTTGGCGCTTGAAACCCATTCGGTGTTGGACCCACTAATTGCATAGTCTGTTGTCCGCAGAAAGGTCTCTCCCGCTCAGACAGCTGCTGAGGGATCTCTGCTGGCGGCGGCTGATCGACGACATGCATCTGGGCTTTTTCCGCGATGTCTACCGCCAGGCCATTGACTGCGTGGAGCGCGAAGAGACCAACTGCGGGTTGGCGGCGGCAATGCGGCTGTGGCGGCTGCGGGAGCCACGCGCGCGACTTGCTCGATGGAAAGACTTTGTCATCGACAGGAGGCAAATGCGAAGAGGCGATATCCACTTCTGCAACGTCGCACGGGCCAAAAGTGTGCGCAACTTGAGAGAGAATCGCGCGCGAAGACAGCAGCTCAAGCGATGGCTAGAGGACGCTCGCGCAACCCACGACCAAAGTTTGACACGGTATACACTTGTTGCGTGGCAAAGATCTGTCTATTCGATGGCCGAAATGTACGTAGCTGCAGGCTGTTGCCGTGGAAATCGGCGTTGTTCTGACGTGACAGATATCCAGCCATCGAGCGTCGTGGCGGCGCAGCGTGCACTTCCATGGGCGAGCGCTCAGAGAGAGAGTGTGGAAGACGCTCCTCGAGTTTGTGGAAGTGCGCGAAGAGTAGAAATTTGTACTTGGCTGCAATCTGCGGGGTGATGACGAAACCTGTTTGTATCGACCAGAGCGCACACGCTGAAAAAGCTCGACGCCAAGTGCACCTGGACCAATTCATCGCGCGTCGTCACTGCAAAGGCAAGAGAAAGGCAACGCTTTTCTCGGCATGTCTGGTTTCTTCACTGACAGAGTTATTCGGTGTCGCAGTCCTTCGTCATTCATGGTGCGAGTGGTCTTATGTGTTTCGACGACAGCAGGAAGTGCGTATGGCGATGGGTCTCAAGAGTCAGCTGCACTGCGAAATTAAGGTCCAGCGACGAGAAGAAGAGGAGCAGCGTCGGATGGCCCACGAGGACGCCTCAAGTGAGGCCGTCGAGCTGATGGAGCGACAGTTCGCTGTACTCGCGCGCCAGCGAGCGTTCCACGACGCGACTGAGCGCGTCTACGCCAACCGCAAGCTCAAGCAGCAGCAAGAAGAACGGTGGCAGTACAAGAAGCAGCGCGATGAGCTGCTGCTAGCGGCGGCGGACGACGCGTGGAGTCGCATCAGCGAGCGCGTTGCCTCCGAAGTGCGCGTCTCAGCGGTCGCATGGTTCGCCACCACTGAAGGGGCCAGGGCCGTGCAAGCCGAAGCCGTCGAGATCTTTGAGCGAGACCCTGTGTTTATCCAAAAGGCGTTGATACAGGACCCGCAGGCGTTTGCGCTGCCTGGGTGTTGTTGGCAGCTGCGCCTGGAAGACTGTGGTGGGCGTTTCTCCAAGCCTTTTTACATCAACACGGAGACCCTTGAAAAGTTTGAGTGCGACGAGCTTGTGCTGGACAACTGTGAGACCATCGCAAAGGAGGTGTTGATCCAGCGCAAAATTGATGAGGCGCGCGAGTGTCTGCGGGCCAAGGCGGCCGACGTCGGTCGCGAGCGGCAGCGGCTCGACGCCGCGATCCAGATCCAGACGCTCTTTCGCTGCCGCCACGCACTGCTGCTCGCGCGCAGTAAGATCCGCGCGACCATTGTCAAGCGCGTCGAGCCCACGTCCGGCGACGTTGTGTACTTCAACATTGCCAAGCAGGAGACACGGCGACGTCCACCGCGGCTATTGGGCTCGGACGAGAAACTGCTGGCAATGGAGTCGTCGACGTGGGTGCGGCGAATCGACGACGACGGCCGCAACTACTACGCCCACGTGGACACGGGCGAGACCTCGTGGACGCCGCCGGCGCACCATGTGATGTGTGTCAAATGCAAAGACAATTTCGCTACACGGCGCTGGAACGAGACTGGCGCACGCTTTTGCATCGTGTGCTTCGCGGAAGGTGCCAAGAAGCAAAGCTTCGCTCCAACGGCGACGTGGACTAAGGTGAGTGTGCAACCAGCCAAATGCGTCGTGTGCCGCCGCGGTGCCGCGGCGGTCGTGTGCCACGAGTGCACAGGAGACGCCACCTGCGCCAGCTGTTGCCAGGCCGTCCACCGCAACCCGAAGCTCGCTGCGCACAGCGCGATGGACTACCTCGTCTACCAGTGAGGCGGCCATCATGAGACGTGGTTGCACTTGTTACGACGTCTGTTGATCCAACTCTACTGAAATCCGCCTTGTATTGAAAATATCTCCAATGCTTCTACTATGGTTGAACCCGGTTCCTTCCGCCTGGTGGAACGGTTCAGTCGTGGTGAACCGTCACTCTTGTGAACCGGGGTCGTTGGTCATATGGCAGAGGAATCAAAGCGTGGAGCGAATTGGATCGAAGTGAAGCGAATTGGATAGAATCGGGAAGCAGCATGAGCACAGCGGAGGAGCAGAAGCAGCTGGGCAACGAGGAGTTCAACGTGAAGAACTACGACAAGGCCATCGAGCACTACAGCGAGGTACGGAAGCGCTTGGTGGCGGTGGACAGCTCTTCTGATGCTCACCTAGAGGTCTCGCCCCCCCCACAGGCCATCCGACTGGCACCGGACAACCACATCTACTACTCCAACCGAAGGTGCGTGCGGTCGCAAACCGCCGTCAAATGGTTGTCTCTGAAGTCTGACTCGATCGTGCATCGCGCTTGCGGTGAAACAGCGCCGCCTATGGTGCCGCAGGCAACTGGGAGGCTGCTGAGGCCGACGCCCAAGAGTGCGTGCGACGCAACCCGGGCTTCGCGAAGGGCTACCACCGCCTCGCGAATGCGCAGAAGCAACTCGGCAAGAACGACGAGGCGCTCACAACCCTTCACGCGGCGCAGTCTGCTGTGGCAGGCGCGGACAAAAGCCCAGGCATCAAGAAACTTATTCGGGATCTGAACGGCGAGGCCGCGCCGACCGCGAGCGGACGATCGGTGCCTCCCCACGTTGCGCGAGAGCTGCAAGAGCTGCAACCACAGTTCTTGAGCATTCAGCGAGAACTCGAGCAGGTGAGGAAGTGCCTGGGCGGCTGAGTAATTGTCACGACCTGACGCATCCTGGTGTCTGTGCCCAGATCGAGTCCAAGTTGACGGCGTTCGCGCGACAGAAGAAGCGCGTTTTGCTCGTGGAGAGCGAGATGAATGAGCTCCCAGAGGGCACCAACACGTACCAGAGCATCGGTTGGTTCTTCCCGACCTTGATGATGTCTGTCTCCACGTGTTGATTGTCTGACCGCTTCATTCGGGCGAAAACAGGCAAGATGTTTTTGCAGACGACTGCGACTGAGAACGCGTCCATCCTCAAGTCAGAATCGATCAAAATCGACGACCAAATCTCATCGTTGGAGGCTCGCAAGCAGTACCTATCGCGCCAGAAGGTGTCCATCGAAGAGAACATCACCGAGCTCTTGGCTCAGTGCACTACTGGAAACTAGTTCGGTTAAGGTTTAGAGCGAATGCAGATGTGTTCGTTTCAATACACAATGACGTCCTATTTGGTTCAGAGATGGGAATGCAGTTTGGTGGGGAGTGGAGTGGGGGAGACAAAGGCCTCCTTACGACGCTTCCTCTTCGTCGTCCGTGGTTAACTGCAAGTTATCAGCTGTGAGCACACATCCAACACAGTGCAATTCGTCCAGCCGCACACATACCCGTTTATTGAGCTCCTCGATGGTCTTAATGAGCTCGGCATTCTTCTTCTTGAGTTCTTCGTTCTCGGCTCGCAGCGCGTCCACGTCGACGCCCGTCGGCGCGCCCATGAACCGCTTGACGTAGTCCACGGCATTCGACGGTTTGTCTGATTCTTCGTAGAGGCCGACTAGCACCTTGGTGAGTGCATCCACGACGCCGCTCTTCTCGAGGTACTTGCGGTACTCCTCCTTCTTGGAATCGGGCGTCTTCAGCAACCGGAGCCGTTGTTAGTGTAGCGCATCCACCACCGTCGATTAAGTACACGCTTTTCGCACCTGGTAGGTCGCAGCGCTCATGGCAAGAGAGGCTTTGCTTGTGAAGAGAAGGAAGACTTCAGATCAATTTATGACCTTTGGCTCTTGTCGAACTTGAGGTCCGTGGAAGGTCACGCTGGCGAGCAGCTCTTCAAGCTGCCTGGGTCCAGAAACAAAAATTGCTGAATAAGGGTATCATGTACATTTAAATGGAATTGGTTGCTAGTTAAGGACATGCCTGTTGTTTAGGGGCAGCATCATGGCAAAACGACGCGCAACAACGTGACGCTGGAAGGAAGGAAATCCAGACGCCACGCACGACGAGCTACTTCGCGCCAGAGAGAACGAGCGAGCATTCAAGGCCGATGCAGGCGCTCCAGGACTACCAGCAGCGCCTCACGGACCTCGTCCATCACGACGTAAGTATTGCGGACGCAAAAGGCCGCGCGTGCCCTCCCCCCTCCCTCCCTCCCTTCCACCACACACACACACACGCACACACACACATCTCCACTCACATGACTAACGGATCCTCTGTTACACGTATGTGACCATCGCAGCGAGAACGCAAGCAGCCGCTAGCGTCTCTGTCCAGCTTCGATGCCTCGTGTATGAAGGAAGGGTTCCTGCAGAAGAAAGGCCAGCGCTTCAAGAGCTGGAAGCGCCGCTGGTTCGTGTGCAATGGCCGCACGCTCTCATACTACATCAGCCGCAAGGACCGCAAGCCCAATGCCGTCATCCCACTCGAGAGCTGCACGGTCGAGGACGGCGGCATCAGCGAGACCTGGAACTCGCCGCGCATCAACATCACTGACGGGACGACCGGCACCATGTACTGCCTCTCAGCGGAGGAGGCCGAGGTCGTGACCGCCTGGCTCAGAGTGTTGCGCACGGCGGTCGCCAAGGTTCTCGAAGGCGGTGCATCCGCCGTCACCACCGCGAACCCCAAACCCAAGAATGCGCAGGATCGCGTGCCGGATGACCACGCGCCCGTCAAGACGCTCGCGAACTACAGTGACGACGACCTAGACCGCGCCAACCCTTTGCGGACCGCGCCGCTGCCCCGGTCCGTTTCGCTCGTGTCGGGCGACTCCGTCGTCGACGTCAAACGACCGATGCGATTGGTCTCAGGCCCGACCCATTTGGGTGCTCATGGCACGCGCGCCAAGACGCAGCATCACCCGACCACCATCGCACTTGAGAACGAATTGGCGAGCGGTCTGGATATGCTCGAGACGCTGCTTAGCAACTCCAACTCGCCGACGCGGGGATCGGTCCGCTTCCGACCGATCGCAGGCGCGAATGGTGTGCTCAGAAGCTTCGGCACGGATCCGAGTGGCGTCAAGATGTACGCCCGCGCCAGCACCGTGCTCCCGGTGCCGTCTGAAGTGGCTGCGTTCTACATCACCGACCACGCCAAGCGCGCCGAGTGGGACATTCACTTCCCGCACTCTGCGCACGTCGCATCGTTCGACGAGTCGACGGAACTGATCCACCTCGCGGGCGGATTCCAACAGATCCTCTCCACGGGTCCGTTCCTCGCCCCCCATCTTGCTGCTGCACTCGGTTCCGCGATTGGCGCGCTGGTGGCACCTTCGTGGGAAGCGACTCTACTCTCTGCAGTCGTCGTTGGCGTTCTCACCGCTCTTGTCAACAGCATGGATTACAGTTCGGTGTGTCTCCCGCGTGACGTGCTCCTCCTCCGCCACGTGCGCGAGTCATCGGCTCCTTCTGTCAGCGATCTCGTCGACGCGGACGGAGAAGACTCTCAGGCTGTGGTTATGATCCTGGAAAAGTCCGTCGTGAATGAGCTCAAGCCCGAGTCTCCAACTTCTGTGCGCGCCCACGTCGGACTGAGCGGCTGGCTGCTTGAGCCTGTCGAGGGCAATCGCACGCGAGCGATTTTTGTGTCTGACATGGATACACGAGGACTCACGTCGCAAGAGACGAAGAAGCGTTTCCTTCTCGAGCGACTCGACTGCGTGGCGGTGCTGCAGGAGCAAGTCACGCAGTCGCAGTTGTGCGGCGCCGACTCGGCAATCGACGAGGACCGCGCGAGTATCAACGGAGGCATGGATGGGGACGACGAAGACAGCGTCGCGTACGTCGAAGACCCTGGCGACGAAAGGCTCGCGGCGAGTGAATTCCACCCAAGTGTGTACATGAAGGGCATGATGCAGATTCCGTCCGGTGGACTCAAACTAGTCGATAAAGACGTCGCGAAGAAGCAGGGCGGCGTCTTGAAGGACGTCATCAAGTCGGCAGGAGCCAAGATTCTTGAAGGAAAGGGCACGGTCAGTCTCTCGCTCCCTGTTCGCATCTTCGAACCGCGCACGAACCTCGAGCGTATAGTGGATTTGTTTCTGTATGGTCCAACGTTCCTGAACGCGGCCGCTGAAGAGGCCGACCCTCTCGAACGCTTCAAGTTGGTCATGAGCTTTGCCGTCGCTGGCATGCATCACAGTGTCGGACAGCTCAAGCCGTTCAATCCAATTCTCGGAGAGACGTACCAGACGGCTCTGAGCGACGGCACGGAGGTGTGCTGTGAGCACACGAGCCACCACCCGCCGATTAGCAACTTCCAGCTCATCGGCAAGAAGTACAACATCTCGGGCTACATCTTGTGGCACGGCACGTTCAGCATGAAGTCGAACGCCGTGGTCCAGAACAACCGCGGGCCCATCCGCGTCGGGTTCGACGACGGCACGGTGATCTCGTACAACCTCCCGGTGATGCACAGTGGCGGTTTTCTTTGGGGCGACCGCACGGTCGAGCTCGCGGGCAGCGCGATCTTCGAGGACAAGAAGAACGGCCTCGCTTGCGAGCTCAAGTTCAATCCGGACGAGAAGAAGGGCATGGGCGGCATGTTCGCGGCCAACAAGTCGCCGTCGGACCAACTGCGCGGCGCGATCGTCAACACGGCGACCAGCGCCGAGCTCTGCGAGGTATCAGGCTCGTGGCTCGAGAACCTCCGCTTCGGCGACAAGCCGTACTGGGTGTATGGTCGCGAGCGCAGTGGGCACACGCTACCCTTGGCCGATGATCAGATTCTCGACTCAGACTCGCGCACCCGCGAGGATCTTCGGTACTTGGCGGCTAACAACCTGGACGCGGCGCAGGACTGGAAGGTGCGGCTGGAAGTGCTCCAGCGCGCGGACCGCAAGATACGGAACGAAGGGCGTCGCCCCAACCACTGGTCCTACAAGGACGAGAAGCATGGCCACTAACAGTCACTATGAGCATTCTTCAGCTCAGTTCCATCTTGACATCACTCTAGCGAAGAGCAGCGTTCTACTGCTAAGTAACAGAGACAGTAGGGGGGAAATTATACGCGTCGTGTTGATATACAATAGTTCTTCCATATAGCAGGTCGATTTCGCTTCATGGACAGGGGGTGCGATTCGATCTCGAGCCCCCGTCAAAAAGTTCAACGGGCCTACATCTTCTGCGCGTAAGGCTGCTGCTGCGGCGGGTACGCCTGCGGAGGGTAGCCCTGGGGCGGGTAGCCTTCGTAGCCGGCCTGCGGCGGATAGCCCTGCGGCGGGTAGCCCTGCGGTGGGTAACCTTGCGGCGGGTAACCTTGCGGTGGGTAGCCCTGCGGTGGGTAGCCTGGCTGGCCGCCGTACCCAGGCTGCACGACCACGGGCTGGACGTAGACGTGATCGCCATGATGGCCGCCGTGGTGACCGCCGTGGCGCCGGCGGTCGCTGTCGTCGGCCGCAGAGGCGCAGCAGGCGCCGCAAAGCGCGCCGAGGCAGCAGCATTCGAGCATATCACATTCGTCCATGGTCGCTCGCGTGGTTCAGTCGTCTGGGTGTTCTTGCTTGGAGGGTATTCTTGAACTGGCCTGGCGCGTGAGTCCGAAGTTTAGACCGTCGAGGTGACGTTTTAGACTCGGGGTGTAAGCTCAAGGCAGAGAGCGAGTGACCGCAATCAGTCTGGCCGTCTCTTTTGTGAGTGGACACTGGCTTGACAGTGAGAAAATGCCAAGGTCGATGGGTGAGCACTTCGAGAAATCAACCAATCAGATTGCGTGGAAGGTGAACCACCTATCCCCTTGAGGAGGCGGTCCATCACTCGCGGGAATCCTCCTGAAGGCTTGTGGCAGAAGACAAAGATCTTCAAGCATATAGACACTTCTGTTGAACTATTTACATATCTGTTTAGACGGTCATACCATGCTCTGCCATTATCGTAGGAACCAACCCTCTTTTGGAAATCAAGTGAAATGTTGCTTGAAGAGGCCTCTTATGTATCAAGTTGCGTTTACGTTGGCCCTCCCCCTGAGGGACACCCACACCTCAAGTCTCCACGCCACCAGAGAAGAGAGAAGAGATCATGGTGCGGTCGCTGGCGCTCGTCGCGTCGCTGCTGCTGCTGCTCGCGCAAGTCGCGCGCGCGATCTACGAGGACCAGGCCGGGGAGCTCGACTGGGGCGTGCAGAACCTCGGACGCGTCGTCGCGACGGCCTACGGCGGCGGCGACAAGCGCTCGGCCGTGAGCACTTCGCGCACGGCGTTCGTGGCCACGGACCGCCGCTCGCGTGCGCTGGCGCGGATCGACGCCAAGTCCGGAGCCATCAAGTGGCGCCACGTGCTCGCGCCAGGCGATGCGGTCGACGCCATCGAACTCACCAACTACGGCCTGCTCTCGGTCTCGGGGTATGTGTGTGTGCTGAATTTGTCAGATCGTGTTGTGTGAAGGATGGAACTGACCGGACTTCGGCATTGAAATAGAGCGGGCAAGAATGTACGCATGTGGGACACGACCGATGGCGGCCTGCTCTGGGATAACATGGCGGCGCCGGCGGGAGTAGAGCCCGCGACGTTCGAAGCGGCTGTGCTCGTTGGCGACGACCGCGTGCTGCTCGTGACCTCGCGCTCGGCAGCTTTTGCGAGCCTCAAAGACGGCGTCGTCCACTGGCGCACGACGCTCTCAAACGCGTTCGACCGCGTGGACGCGACCACGTTGGCGTCAGATGACTCGACGCTGTTCGTGCTCGGGTCCGCGGGGTCCACTCAGCAGCTCCTCTCAGTGGACGTTTCGTCGGGAGCAGTGACACCAGTGGATGTGTCACTTGACGGTGACGCTCGTGGCTTGTACAAGAGTGAAACTGGTGAGGCAGCGCTCGTGGTGATCACTGCGAATGAAGCAAAGATTCAATCGCTTGAGACTACGTCGAAGACCCGGGTTTTCAAGACCTCGGACATTGCCGCGGAGAAGGACGCTACCCATTTCGTCGGCTTGGAAGCGCACATAAAGAACGCGTTGGTGGTGAAGTTGGCCTCGGGCAAGCGCGTGTACGCGCGTCTCCTCAGTTCGCTCGCAGTCGACGTCTCGGACATCATTTCCAGCGAAGGTGTCGTCACAGAGTCGCTGACCGATGACGCGGCGTTGTTTCACGTTACGCTCGCGTCGCCCAATGCCGTCCAAGTGAAGATGTACTCGTGTTCGAGCCAGCACAACTACATCCAGTGGGAGGCCGACGTTGACGCGCAGGCTCATGGCGGCTCGATCGCGAACGTCTTTGCTGCCTGCTCTTCGCGGAAGAAGGATGCTTCCGTCCCACGCTGCCGTGCCCTTCTCGTGTTGAAGGACGACGGGCTCGTGATGACGACCAACGAAGAACTAAGCGATACGGATGCCGCTACGTCGGAAGACGCGCGCAAGAACGTGCCCTGGACGCGTGAGGAGGCTCTGGCGAACATCAAGGAAGTGCACTGGATCACCCCCGCGGAGACGGAGATCGAGAAGCAGCCGCTGAAGGGAATCCCGTCTTTCGTGGAGGACCTCCAGCAAGATGTGGAGCGAGTGAAGCAGTTGGTAGAGTATCTCGTGTCGCTGTCTTCGTCTCTTCTTGAGGAGAAGAGCATTCGTGCAGTTGATTCGAAGTCCCGCAAGGAGCCCGCAAATGCTCATTTTTTCGGTTTCTCCAAGTATATCGTGCTGCTGACGGAAAGCGGCCGTCTCTTCGCCATCCGCGCCGAGACGAATGTGGTTGCCTGGTCCGTCTTTGTTGGCCCGGAGTATCGCCTGTTCGTTACACGCGATCACCCCGCGCTTGGAGCTGGTGCCGAACTTCTCTTGGTCTCGAACTCGTCGAAGCTTCTGTGGATCGACGGCGATAGCGGCCACCAGGTCGAAGCGACCGACGCATCCGAGATGGGAAGCGTCTGGGTCGTCCTCCTGCCGAAGCGCAAGCACAGCGTCGATGAAGATGCAAACCTGCGACGCTCGATCGCTTTGATCTCGCGTGAAAGTCTTGCCGTTTCCATCCTGCCCACGGCTGCGCCAGGAGCCACCCACCCCGAGGCGGAAAACTTCTACTTCTCCCGTTTCGACGAGGTGACGGGCTCGTTCGTCGGATACACGATCGAAAGCGGCAGCGACGGAACGTACAAGGCCCGCCAGGTGTGGGCGCTGGTGCTTCCTGTGAACCAGAAGGTCGTTGCCATGTCGCGACAGCGCGACGGAGTTGTGGACTCTGCTGTGACGGTGACGGGCGACGATTCGCTGCTATTGAAGTACCTGAACCCTCACATGTTCGGCATCGCCACGCAAGCCACCGAGATGCTTGAAGGTGAGCAGAAGAGTGCCTCTGTGCTGTACGTCAGTCTGGTCGATTCCGTATCTGGCCGATTGGTCCACCGTGTTCGTCACTTGCACGGAGCCGGGCCAGTCCAGATGGTTCAGGTACGTTTGAAGCTTGAGGGCATGTTTATTTGGGAGGAGGCGACTGACTATCGTGTGTACATTGTCTATCAGAGTGAGAACTGGGTCGTGTACGCATTCTGGAACACGAAAGAAAAGCGGACCGAAGTGGTGTCGATGTCCATGTTCGACGGTGCCGTCGGCTCGCACAGCCTCAACCCGTGGAAACGCCCTGCCTGGAGCGAAGTCCGGTCGTCCTATGATCCGCGCACTCCATTTGTGCTGCAGAAGAGCTTTATCTTCCCGTCGCGCATCGAGGTGAGCGCCGTCTGCAGCGTTCAGGGCGTCGAGGCGGCAACTGATAAGTTTGTGACTATGGTGATCAGACACTCAGCGCCACTGTCACGGCGCGTGGTATCACGCCGCAGTACATGCTCGTCGGCATGGAGAACGGCCAGATTTACAAGCTTAGCCGAGCTCTGATTGACCCGCGCCAGCCGGAGAAACCGCCGACACCCCAGGAACAGGAGTGAGTGTTCCAGAAACCATGTCGATGTGTACGCTGTGCTCTCTCTCTCTCTCTCTCTAACTTGGCTTGATGCGTGTGTCGCAGAGAGGGCCTCCATCAGTACACGCCGCTGATCCCAATGTACAACAATTTGCACTCGATGGTGACGTACAACAGGACTATTGCGAACCTCAAGGCAATCGCGACGACGTCGGCCGAGCTCGAGTCAACGTCGTTGGTATTCGCGCACGGTCTCGACTTCTTCTACGTGCGTCTCGCGCCGGCCAAGGCGTTCGACGTGCTTCCGCAAGATTTCAACTACGAGCTGCTCGTGCTGCTTTGCCTCGGCTTCCTTGGCGCCACGTACCTGCTCAAGACTCTCGTGCTGCGCAAGTCGCTCAACGAGGCGTGGAAATAGACGCCGTCGCCGCTCCCACTTGCAAACGAACCCATGAACGCCGGACACGATCCGCTTTTTCGTGCGTGTGATAGATAAGCAACCAAACTCCCCCTGTTTCCAAATGGCTCTATAAGTTAGTCTTCCGTGTCGTCACCCGCTGTCGCCGCATCCGCCTGCACGGTGCGGAACCGCACCACGTACACAAGCGCAAAGTCGTTGCTCGCGCTCTCTATTCCTATCTCTATGACTTCAACGCAGCCCTGTTCGACACCGTTGCCCCCTCGACTCATCGCGAAGCAGTGTGTGGTGAGCGCGTTGCTCTCGCTCTGTGGCACCTCCATCTCCACGACTGTCATCTTCTTAGTGTTGCTACGGCTCGACGCCGTGCGGACTTGCAGCCGGCGGATATACCGGAAGGTGACCTCGACCTCGCGCACCGCCACCGGCTCGCGTAGCGTTAGCCGCAGCGTCTGTGGGAACAAACCCGACGTCATCCAGAACGACTGGTGATCCACCGAGAGTACGCTCGCGGGCGCAAAGCGTTCGTCGTGGGACGAGGCCGCGACGTCCAGCACGAGGCTCGCCATCGTCACGCTGCGCTGCATGTCTGGGTCATGGAACGCGGTAGACGTCAGGTGCACTTCGTTGTCCTGCGTCCCGCAGCGCAGAAGTGAGCAACAACAAAAGACACTGAAACCCACATCCACCGACCTCAGCGAGCGACATGAGCGTAGCGCGCGGCTTGGCGCTGGCCGGCCGGAAGCTCTTCCGCCGCTCGTTGCGAGCGCTAAGCGGCATCGCGTTGTCGGTCGTCTGCTCGATCTGGACGCTGAGGATCTCGAGCTCCCGCAGCTGCTCCTCGAGTACGGAGCGGCGGTCCGGGTCGCTCGTGGAGGAGATCAGTCGCCTGATCTCCTGGATCTACTCACGGTTCGATTAGCAAGAATGCAGCGGCGGGAGCTGCGCAGGCGAATGCGTAGCGTCCACTCACCTGAGCCTCGCAGTCCACATCCAACTCATTGATGGGCGGCGGCATGGCTCCCGAGGTGGGCAAGAACGGGGGCAGCGGGTGGTCGCTGGCAGCGCTCAGGAGTCCAAACAGCACCACATCGCCGTGAACCGTCACATTGATACGCGCTCTATTTGAGGCGTCCAGAGTACCCTCACTTCAACGTTAGATCTCTATCACTCCTCATTACATTCCTCGGTCTCAAGCGATGGTGTCGCCATTGGCCAGCAGAGAAAGGCACCGGCCTCCACTGAGTGCTGACGGCAGTGGAGGAGCTGTCGCCATTCTCGATTTTTCGCACTGGTGCCGTCACCGCCGGCCAATCAGATCGCTGGCCCATTAAACAGCAACTTCAACTTGAGCGCCTCGTCCCACCGCCCAGACGGGAGCACACACGTGGAAAGCTGGTCATTCGACGATCTCCCCACCCGCGCGCACATAGCAACGATCAACCAACGAGAACTAACGACCAACCGCCATGCTACGATTCCCCTCGCGCATCGCCTCGCGCTCGCTTCGCCAGCTCCAGCGTCGCGGTCTCCTCACTGTCTCGAGCATGCTGCCCTCGGACGCCTCAGTGCCCACGGTGGACCACCTCGTGTCAGCAGAACGCGCCGCTGAGCTCATGGCGGAGCGCCACATTGACGCCATCTCCGTCACGAAAGACGAACGCGTACGTAGAAGCACAGCAGGCAAATTCAGTCTCTGCTCGACCGCGGGAATCTGCTGACTGTTGTGCGATCGAGGCAGGTGATCGGCATGTTCACGGAGCGCGACTACTTCGACAAGGTGCTCAACACGCGCCACCAGGCAACACGTTCGTCGATGGTCTGTGAAGTCGGGCTCATGGGCCCAGACCTCGTGGTGGCGCGCCCGTCCGACTCGGTGGAGGACTGCCTTACAGTCATGACACGCAAGGTGGGAGGATATCTTTGATCCTAGTATCTCACTGGCTGTAGGCAGTGCTAACACGAAGAGAGTCTGCAGAATTTGGTGGCGCTGCCAGTCGTGGAGGATGACGGCCACGCCATGGGCACCGTGACGATGCTGGATCTCACGCGCCAGTACATGGAGGAGCACGCAGAGCGCGCGCAGACGATGCAGTTTTCGGAGCCGACGTACTTCCCGGACAATCTCATTCTCCCGGACGGCGGCGTCCACGACGAGGAGCTGGGCGACCCCGCGCTCTTTGAGCAGCTCGCGATGGACCCGACGGACGCGCTCTTTGAGCACGCCAACTACGAGCTCGAAGGCCGCGCGGCCGAGCAGTTTTGCGAGGGCTCGGTGTTCCCCGAGTTCACACCCACGGAGGAGGTGATGCTCGCAGAGGCCCAAGGCGCGGGGCCGTCAGCAAGCGCGCGGCCAGGAGACTTTGAGCGCGAAGAACGGTTCTCTGCCGCCCACTCGGAGGTGCTCGGCCGCATTGGACTGTTCTCTCAGCCGTCTGACTACCCCGAGGCCGCCCCCGTGGAGGAGGCCATCCAGGCGCGCGCCTAATAGCCCCTCCGACTCTCAATCAACACACAAGTGCCAGCACCACTGCGTGGCGTTGAGATACGCTCGTTTTCATGTTGCTACAGCGCAGTGTCACGTGTGTATTAACTCCAACAAACACCCTCACTGTTCGTGAAATGTTATTGCTCATGTGTATTCTCGCATTTATGCGCCTCTTCAGAGAAGCAAAGAACCAGTGACAGCTTCACATATCCTCGCAATGAAGCGCCAGGTCCGAGCCAAAAGAGGCGGTGTGCTGCTCACGCTGCGGCGGCTGCTAGCGCGCGCGCGACGGCCGTTCCCTCGCGTGGCGCTTCAAGCGCATAAGCCCGCGCTACTGCCGCCGCCACCTGTGGACGACGCTCTCTCTGCGCCGCTCTCCCCATCACGACCGCGAGCGTTGACGAGTGCTCCAGTGGGTGTCGATATCGTGTCGGCAGCGGCGACTGGTCGTGTTCCCGCGCCCCCGCGAGACCCATGCGACGACGAAGGCGACGACGACGCAGCCTCAGACCTTGAGCCACCCAGCGCCAGAGCTACGCTCGACGACGCCTACTCGTATCACACGCCAACGAGCAGCAAGAACAAGACCAACAAAAAGAAGAAGAATTCCGGTGGTGCGGGCGGCTGGGTCGCCAAGCTGCTCAACCAGACGACGGCGGCGCCGCACCGTGACCGCGTCTTCAGCCGCGCCAAGCGCAAGCCGCGCGCCGCCGCCTCGCCGACGAACGGCCACGAGATGCTGCGTGTGGTCAAAGCCCCGTTCCCAGCGCTGCTGGCCAAGGTGTTCGCCTTTCTGGGGCCGCTCGCGCCGAGCCAGAGCTGCGCGCGCGTGAACAAGGCGCTGGCCACCAGTGTCGCGCTCTACTACGCTCGCTACTGCGACTGGCCGCGTCCGCGTGCCTACCTCGCGCACCAGATCCTTGGCGACCGCCACGCCGAGCGCGCCGGCTTCCTGTCTCGATCACTCGCGATGCTACCGACGGCCGAGCGTGTGCGAGCGAGCGCCACCAGCCGCGCGTTTCGCCGCGTCGCCGACGCGCTGCCGCTCGAGTTGGCGAGCGCGGCGTCTGCGGCGCAGTTTCTTGGCCTCGTGTCTTCGGACCGCGTGGAGTCGCGGTACCAGCAAACGACGAGCCTTCTCTGTGGTGGGGACATGAAGGTTCAAGCCGAGAACGTGAGTGCGATTATCTGGCTGATGCTGTTTGAACTGCTTGCAGAGTCGACGCGTGCGGGTGACGCCGTGCAGCTTCTAGAGCTAATGAGTGGCGACGGCGACCACTTCGTCTCGGTGTGCGAGATCTCGCTACGGCGCCTCTCGCCCTTCGAGGCGGAGAGCCAATTCGTGATACTGGTGCAGTCGCTCTTCTCCGACCGCGTGAGCAAGTCGCTGCAGGCGCTCACACTGTCCGAGCTACGCCTGGACGACGTGCACTTTCGCCACATCGCGCGTCTCTTCAACGACGGCGATTTCCCCCAGCTGAGGGCGTTGGACCTGTCGAAGAATTTGTTGAGCAGCCGGTTCATGCGCGCCTGGGCGAAGGCTTTCCAAGAGGAACGGTTCCGTCGGCTCCAGACACTCGATATCTCTGGTGAACAACTGCAGTCTACTGCTAGTGATGGAGGAAGGGTACACTGATGAAATCCGTGTGGTGAATCAGGCGTGGCGATGGGAGTAGAAGACACGCGGCGCTTCGTCGAGTGTTTGCGGCACGTGCCCGAACTGCGATTGCTACGGATCTCGCAAAACTTCTGCTCGCTCGAGAGTTTGACGGCACTGGCTCAAGTGCTTGTCGACCGGCGGCTCGCTGACCTCGAAGACCTGGACTGCTCTGGTGCGCTGGTGGTCGCTGGTTTGCTCACTACTATGTGTACTAACGATTCTGGACTCCAACGTAGCCATCTCCGCGAACGACCACAGTGTCGCGGTGCTCGTCGACGCACTTCGATGCCCCAACGTGTGCGCCAAGCTTCGCTCACTCGACCTCAGCGGGAACGACTTCAGCGCTGGCGATCGATCCATGAGATCGCTCGCGACCGCACTTTCGACGGGCAGCTGGCCACAGCTGCGGCATCTGAACATTTCGTGTTCGTAGCTGCTGGATGTTGGTTGCTTACACCTCCAGTTGGCAGTAACCCCCTTGGTGTGTGTAGTCACCAGGCCCTCAACGAGCGGAGTGCAGCTACTAGCCGACGGATTCGCGAGATGCCCCTCCCCTTCGCTGATACAGCTCCACTTGGTGGGCAATGGGCTACGTGGGGACGCCTTCGAAGCCCTCGTGCGCGCGCTCGCGACTCGACGCCTGCGCCGCCTGCACCTCCTGAACCTGGCTGGTTCGTGTTCCTGGTGGTTGCGGTATTCGTGGCGATGACTCACTCTCAGTGCGGACTGTCCAGACAATCAGCTTGGCACACTGGAGTTCAAACTTCTAGCCAACTGCCTAAGCCAAGAAGCGTGTCCAGACTTGCAGGCTTTGCTGCTCTCTGGTATAGCAATAGTTTGTTCGCATTGATAAAGGGTTCATTGATAGCTGATTCTGCTTCTCACTTCCTCTGCTACAGGAAATCGCGCAAACGCGGACTGTATGATTCACTTTCGTCGCGTGTTCACGTCTCCCGTCGCGCACAAACTCCACACGTTAAACTTAAGCGGTAAAGCCTCGATCGATCGCGTCATTTGGGGTGCAATCCTTGACCACCGGCTGTGCGAGTAGACAACGCGTTCCCACCGCATTCGCTCGCATTTCTCGCGGATGAGCTGTCCAAAGGTCACTGCAAGCAGCTCCATGTGCTCAACGTGGCTCGCAACGGCGAACTGCGCAGTGTTCTGCGCTTCCAACAGGTGCGTTCCCACGCCAACGGACTGCTGCGGAGCTTTCGTTGATCTCACTCGCGGCGACAGCTCATCCGGAGTGGGACCTGCCCGTCCATCGCGTGCCTCCAAGTCGGATACGCGCAGTCGCAAGCGCAGGGTTACGAGTTCGTGGCAGCTGTGCGATCCAAAATGAGCGTGAGCGAACTGGTAGGCAGCTTAAGGGCGCCAGGGGAGGGAGGTCAAAATGTGTGGATCGCTCACAAATCTGTGCTACCGTAGCGGGGGCTCAAGCAGCTCAAGTTCGAGTCTCGCATGAAGCTGATTGAGCGAGAAAACGCAGCGAAGGCGGTGAGGGCGACTGCGCGCTGCAAGCGACAGACCAAACTGCTCCGAGATAAGTACGACCACACGGAGAGCCAGGCGGACCGCGCGCTGCGGTGTCGCAAGCGAGTGCGCAAGTCGCCTCATCTTCACATTCACGAAGAGATTCAGCGGCTCAAGCAGGACAAATACCACGAAAAAGTCCGCCGCGACCTGGACCGTGCCTTTCAAGCCACTCAGAAAGCTTGAAATATTTGAGAGCTAAGCTAGTTTGTGAAAAACAGACCTCAGGACTTTTCTTTCGAACCATGAGAAGCAGATAGATCTTTCGAAATTCCTTTGGGCACAGAGCACGGCTAGGACTTAGACGCTATCGTCCTGACGCTTGGTGACAGCCTCGTACTCGGTCGGGTAGATCTTCTTCCACGACTCGTGGAGCGATTCGTGGGACGATGCATGGCTCCCGGAGAGCGAGTGTGGGTCCTCTGCGAAGAGCACGAACACGGTCGCGACGGCTCCGTCGATCACCGTCATGATGACGTCCGCGACCGAGTAGCCGACCAGGAAGCCGCTCATGCCCAGCGACGTCTTGGGGTTGGAAACGTTGACCGTCCACTGGGGATCGCCGTACACGACGGCGCCCACGCCCGCAGCGGCACCGACAAAGCCGACCACGATCTTCCCAAAGAGCAGAACGTTCACGATGAGCGAGTCATTTGCGATGGCCGACCAGCCCTTGGAAGCGAACAGCTGCCACACACGCTTGCCCGATGTAGCGAAGCTGTAGCCGTAGATGCCAACATACGCGTAGGCGAAGCGGTTGAAATACTCCACCCACTTCTGGAGGCACCCGACCATACAGCCCAGGCAGCCGAGTAGACACGCAGCCACGGCGTTGCCCTGGTTCGCGAGCGCCTTCTGGAAGCTGCGCAAGATGACGCGGATGGTCTGGATGATCGACACGATGAGCGAGCCGAAGCAGATCGAGCCAAACGACAGCGTGAGCGCGCGGACCAGAGCCTTGACGGTCGTCAACGGACGGCGATCTTCACGCGAGTGGTGCCACCAGCTCGAGACGGTGCCGGCCGTGGCGACCATCACGATGTTGCGGCAGACGAATGTGCCCCAGAAGAAGATAATGAGCATGCCGATGAGGATGCCTGCCCGAGAAGTAGAAAATGACAGGGTCAGCAAGCAGCCACCAACAACTTAGAGCACGAGAATTGGATCGTATCGGTACCAAACTTCTTCGGAGCCGAATATCCCTCAGACTTCTCGTCGATGTACTCTCCGTGGTTCACGGCGGCGTACGTGGCGACGATCCAGACGAGCGCCCAGATCACTTGCATGATGGTGAAGAACACGGCCGTGACCAGGATGATCGGGTAGCTGAGCACAGCCTTGCACGCGACCTGGAGATTCGCGGACGCGAATGCGATGCGCTGGCGGATGCAGCACACGTAGAGCAGTACGAGCGCCGCGAAGAGCGAGCTCACGGCGACGGGCCACCAGTACATTGAGTCGCCCTGCTTGTGGAGGAAGGACGCGGACAAGAAGCCAGCGCCGACCGAGATGGCGCAGATGGCGCAGATCGAAATCCTATCAGACACGCTCGAGAGCATCGCATCAGAGGAGGGCTTTGCCATCGCGCTACAGAAGCTTTTCCTACCAAATGAGCATCTTCCCACAGAGCAGCATGATGGCGGTCCATAGCAGGGACGCGACGGTGGCGCCGGCGGCGATGACCGCGCTGATCTTGAGCGCGTACTTGTACTTGGCGCGCTTGTCACGGATGAGGTTGGTGACCTCGTCGATCTTCTGCTGATGGTCGGAGCTCGTGAGCACGTCTTGGCCGTAAGCGACCGCGAGCGCCACCGTGAAGGCGAACGCCACGAGGAAGAGCAGCGCGAAGACCAGGTCGTTGCAGCTCTTCTGCGGCTCCGACTGCGGCGGCAGCACCGGCTCGCTGGGCTTGCGGTCCGCGTGGCTCGCGAGCTCCTTCTTGTCGTCCTTACTCGCCTTGTTTCCCATGGCCGACCAGTCGCGGAATGGCGTGAACCTACACTTTCGCAACCTGATTTGTCGAGCGGATCCACCAACTGAAGCGGCGGATTCAATCTGAACCCAAGAAACACGACCATCTCATTGGTAAATATGGCTGTGTTTATGCACCAACCAGATTGATCTATCAAGAGTTAGAGCTCCTCAAGGACGAACAGTATTGCGTTCGTCGAGGCCGAGATGGCGCGCTCGCCGCTGCATGCGTTGATCGCGCACCGCAACATCCGTCGCATCGTCGTCCACGCGACGCACCAATCCGCCAGCGCGATTGCAGTGGCAGATGGCGCGCAACGAGTGAGATAGAGCCACTCAATTTAATCCCATCACCATCCTGCATTCGCCTAGCATACGCGCGTGTGAAATAATGAGCAGGCCCTGACATCGCTCCGAAAGTACGTCCAGTGACGATACTTGATAAGGAAGATGCAATACTGTACGTTACCGCAGCCGCAAAAGTCATGGATTCCAGGTCGTTTTCTCTGTCGAATGCCAGCAAAATCTCGCCGCCACCCATTTCGACGCGCCGATGGATTTCAAACCCGATGCTGTGCTGGCTTCTCAAGCTCTCACGCCTTCACTATTGTCACCAAATGGCTCTCTCCACATCGCTACCTATGACGCAGAGCTTCCGGGCGACGTAGAATCATCTCGCAATAACTTCAAGATTCCGATCTCGTTTAACGAATGTGAAAGTAATTTCCTGCAGCTTGCCAAGGGTACTCATTGTATTCTACCATGTGTGGGGAATCCTCGTATCGTACTGACTGGATCGCTTGTGTTTTGTGCCTGCTTACCACAGAAATATTCGGATTCGAAGAGCTTCCCGACGCGACGGTCCGGCTGTTCGGATCTCACCTTGTTTCCGCGAGGCAAGTGCTCTATGAATCCCCACTCTCCTTCAGTCTCGTTAACTTGAAACCGATAGTCGCGGGTGAGCTTTGTCTTCTGAGCTTTGGGTTCCACAGAATTCTGAGTGGACATCGGGGTGTAGGCCATGGTTGGTGGTTCCAAAGCGAAGGGTCCAGCGATTTGACCAGCTCGAGGAAGACGAAGTCAGTGATCTGTGGTGCACTGCTCAGGTGTTCTACACGTGCTATCACATTTTTTTTAACATACAGCGCTGACCGCAGTCTGTTTAACCAGCGGGTGGGTGCTGTGATTCAGCGTCAATACCGTGCGTCGTGTTTCACATTCTCCGTTGAAATAAGCGCCAGATCAAACCCGCACCCTCTGGCGCGGCGCTCAACTTACCCTGTGACTGCTGAAACAAAGGACGGACCGGAGGCGGGCCAGAGCGTGGATCACGTGCACATCCATTTGCTACCGCGGCACCGTGAAGACTTCCCAGTCAACGATGACGTATTTGCCGAGGCATGCCGTGGTGGTTCACGCGTTCAGATCCAAGCAAGCGCACACCTAACCGTTCGTCCTGCCATTGGGACAGATTGAAGTCCACGAGTGCCGCCTGGGTGTTGGCACCACTGCGCGTCGTGGGCGCTCGCTGGGCGAGATGGCCGCCGAGGCCATGCGGCTTAGCCGCCTGTTTTGACACCATCGTTTCCAGTAGACATGGCTACACAATGAAACCTCTATAACGTGATACATTGAACCGTGCTCCCTGTAGTAGTGGACCGGTCCGTCCAGCCCTTTGCGGTTCGGAGCCGCCCGACTCGGGCTGTGTCATAAGCACGTTGACATCCCGTGTGTGGGGACGTGAAGCCGACGACTCGAGCGAGATGAAGATGCTGCGCGCGCCCTTGCGCCGCTCGGCGGCCGCCGCCTCACGCCGCATGAGCTCCGCCAACGGACCGACACCGCCGCCGCAGAAGCCCGCGATGGGCGGCGGCAGCGCCGCGGGCAAGGCGCCTGTGGCTCCCGCGCCGACCGCCGTTGGATCCACGCCGCCACCGCCGCCCCTACCACCGTCGTCGTCATCGTCGGCCTCGTCCGGCCCGGGCTTCGGCACGCTGCTGCTTCTCACAGGTCTCTCGGCGCCCGCGGGTGCGGCCGTGTACCTCAGGCACAACCCGGACTGGAACCCGGAGCTGCTGCGTGACGACGCCAACTGGATCAAGTTCCGCGAGCTCGTGCTCGATGACAACGCCAAGAAGGCAGCCCCGACCCAGCCAGCGGTGGCTAAGCAGACGAAGCCTAAGGAGCCGGCGAAGACCCCCGAGCAGCTGAGCGCGATGATCTCCAAGGCCAACCCCGCGGCGGCTCTCCAGCCGAAGCCGACGCCCGCCAAGGTCGCGGAGGAGCCAAAGAGCGCGCCGGTGGTTGAAAAGAAGGCTGCCACGCCGAAGGCCGCGGTGGCTGAAGCGAAAAACGCAAGTGTGGCAGTGGAGAAGACGGCGAAGTCGAAAAAGACGGAGAACGCGCCAGCGAAAGTCGCTGCTGAGGTCGCAATTGAGAAGAAGGACGCGCCTGTCGCGAAACTGGCCCCCGCTGCTCCCGCTACTGCCCCCGCTGCTGCCTACGTGGAGGAAGCCAAGCCTTTTGTGGTGAAAGTCGTGGACGACGCTGTCTCGAAGGAGCGTGAGGAGCTTGACAAGTTGGCGAAGGAGGCGACGCCCAGTGTGCTCAGCAGCAAGATCGACAAGCAGATCCTGTCCACGACGGTACAAAGACACTCGAATCCTCCCGCACCTTTCTATCGCACTGACGCTTCGATGGTTGTCTTTGCTGTTTGTGTAGAAGGAGATTGTGGACACGCTGCAAGCTGAAGCGGCGGATGCGGCGTCTGACGTGGACAACAACTACCTCAGCGGGATCCACGTACGCTTCAATCCGTTCTGAGCAATCTTTCGTCAGCGCTGGCGACGACGATTTATTTGTTTTCTTTGACAGGAGCTTGACACAAATGCGCTCGCGATCCGCGTCGCCCAGTTGGCGACGGAGATGAAGCACCGCTCGAAGTGGGAGGCCGTGCGACTACTTGAGGCCCTGCGACGCATGGAAGAAGACGCGAAGACGAAGGTTGGTTTTGTTGGGGAACATCTCACACGGGGCGATGATTAACCTGTAATCGTTTTTGTCCTTCTTTTTAGAGCGCCGAGATTCTTCATCACCAACAGGCTCTGCACACTGAGCTGTTGGAGCGCGAGCTGCGCCTTCAGCAGGAGGTCTTGACCCGCAAAACTCGTGAAGAGTTGGAGCTCCTCAAGAAGCAGTACGCTGAAGACCTATCGCGCAACGTGCAAAAGGAGAAGACGGTCATTTTAAAGACCCTGGAAGACAAGTTTGCTGCAGACAAGAAAGCTGTCGAGGACAAGTTCGCTCACCAGCTCAAGGCGAAGACCGAACTGTTTCAAGAGACACTCGCGAAGGAGCGCAATCATCGTGTTCAGGTGAGCTCAGCCTTCCGTTGTGATCGAGCGTGAAATGGTCGCTGAATCGAGTCTGTCTTGCATGTTTAGGAACTTGAGAACTACCGAGCGGAGCTCCGTGCGCTCAACTCCGTGCTCGAGCGCACGTCCACGTACGAGGCGTTCAGCCACCAAGTGCACAGAGCGTCGATGGCTGCGCTGGCACTGTCGGACCGCATCGAAGCTGCGGGGCCGCTGCGCACAGAGGTTCATTCGATTTGTTCTTTGTTTTTGTTTCCTGTGGTATCGGGTTGACTGACAGCTGGGCTCACTGCACCAGATTCGCGCACTTCGCGAGTTTGCGCGCACCGACCCGTTCATCGACGTTGCGATCAAAACGCTTCCCGAGCACGTGATCGAAAACGGCGCCCCATCGGTCGGACAGCTCCAAGACCGATTCAAGACTGTCAAGGCTTTCGGTCGCCGCGCGGCGATGGTGCCGGAAGGCAGCGGCCTGGTCGGGCAATTGTTCGGCGGCGCTCTGTCATACCTGATCATCCCGCCCGGCGGTCCGATCGAGGGCAACGACCCGGACGCAGTCTTCTCGCGTGCGGATTACGCTCTCAAGGCTGGCGATATCGAGAAGGCCGTGTCGGAGCTCAAGGTGTTGTCTGGTCTGCCAGCCGACGTCTCTCGGTACGTACAACCAACCCAGCGCAGTGGGTTTTTGGTTGGCTGACTGGACCGAATGCTTGTCCTCAAAGGGACTGGATCGCCGCTGCCGAAGACCGTCTTGCTGTGGAACAGACGGCCAAGGCCATGAAGGCGCACATCTCCTTGCTAGCTGCTAGTTGCTCCTAAGCTGTCTGGCCCATCGAAGGACTGGAGATGGCCAACATTGCAAAGGGTAATCTCTATATGAAATACAAACATAATGCGCAAGTCATTGCAAAATAGCGTCCACGCCTTGAGTCTGCTCCTCTGCTGGTGCAGTTGTCGCGGTCCCAGCAACAATGCTGGCAAAACTCGGGGCGTCGCTGGCAATGAACGAGAACCGCGCGAACGGGGCGAAGTCCTCGGTCGAGATACTGTTGCCGCGGCTCTGGCGACCGACGGGAAGCTTGGTGAACTCCTCGGAAAAGTACCCCGTATCCAGCTGGCTTGTGACCGACGGCACGATGGGCGGCGTTAGCTGTTTTTGCGCCAGCAAGTGCCAGTCGATACCGCGGAAAAAGGCGTGGTTCTTGATGGCCTGCACGCCTTTGACTTTAAACATGGTCGACTTGCCGGCGCCGAGACGCTTGTCCACGTTGCGCTCGAGCAGCTGCTTGAGAATCGAGTGTGTGTCGGCACCGAGCCACTTGGGGAGACTGAGCTTTTCGTTGAGAATCTTGTGATGCAGTTTCTTGCGATTTTTGTGCTCAAAGGGGGGATACCCGGTCACCATTTCGTAGATGAGAGCTCCGAGTGCCCACCAATCGACCGCGTGGTTGTACGCTTTGCCTCGGATCATCTCGGGCGGCATATATTCTAAACCAGAGAAACATGTTTCAGATCGATTCAGTAGTCGAAGGCCGCCAGCGGCCCCTTACCATGGGTACCACACATTGTCGTCGCCGAATCATCGTCCTGCCAAGAATCAATTTAACGTCAACAGTCCAGGGAGCATGGAGAGATGCGCCTCAAACGTACATTGATCATTTCCTTTGCGAGCCCAAAGTCAGTCAACCGGATGTGCCCTTCGCCATCGACCAAGACATTCTCGGGTTTGAGGTCGCGGTGGATAATGCCCAGGCCGTGGAGATGCTCCAGTGCCAGGACCATTTCGGCCGCGTAAAAGCGAGCTGCATCCTGCGAAATGAGATGATAGCACGATGGTAATAATCATGTCGTCTTGTAGTCGACACTCCGTAGATCACACTCACCTCAAGCAGCAGTCCTTCTCTGTGCAGTTGCTGGAAGAGCTCCCCACCGGCGACAAACGGCATCACGAGGTACAGATTGGACGCCGTCTGGAACGCGTAGCGCAAGTTGATCAAGAAGGGATGGTTGATCTTGGTCATGATATCGCGTTCGGCCTGCAGATACGACACCGACTTGTGCTTGACCACGTACTTCTTGCACACAATCTACGGCGAAGCGACAGTATTGTGTGAGCGAACAGTGCTTGCGAAAGCCGAAACTGAACCGCAACGAATCTCAGACCTTCATGGCGAGAATCTCGCCGGTCGGTTTATGACGCACTTGGACGACCTGCACGTCCACATTGATCGTCAGCAACGACGAGTGGGTCAACACTGCGCGCGAGATGCAAGTCGCACTTTGCCGAAGGCTCCCTGGCCAATCACGCAGAGCAGCTCGAAATCCGTTGGCCCGACCGACACCATGGGCTGGGCGTCCGTTGGGACTGCGTCTTGGTCGCTCGCGGCGCTGGTGACGGGCGCTTCGACCACGACAATGGCACCGTCGTTCATCTCCACCGCGACTAGCGCCGGCGACTCGGCGTGGGCGAAGTCCTCGCTCTCTGCGCGTGTCAGCGGCGCCGGCGCCGGGTCGCCGCCCGCGTTGAGCGGCACCGCGAACGACACATGCGCGTCTGCAGTGCCGTCGCCGCCGGCGTCAGCGGCCACACCTTCTACGATGGGCGGCATGTCGGGAACAGAGGACGCTACAGGCAGCGCCGCGCGCAGCCGAGGGCTCGCCGGCGGCACGGACGCCAAGGGCATCGCACGTGGTCGAGAGATCACGTGGTCGGGAGTTTGCTTGGCGATGCGACCAGCACCGCGATCTGAATCTGAATCGTGCAGCTCACGTAAAAGGTCGCGGCGGGTTGACGGGTCAACCAGAACCTCTAGTTTGAACCCACTATGGACCCGACTTACCTCCTAGACTTAATGCGTTATATAACCCATGTCTGTGGAAAGATTCGAGATTTTATTTTCTGGATCGCGATCTTGAAGCGAAGCAGCATTCAGCTAGACTCACGTCCAGGCCCAAGACAGGTTGTGGACCACAGAAGACGCAGCAACCATGTGGTGTCGCGCGGTGGCGAGCGTCATGCTGACGGTGCTGGTGACGACACAGTGCGGGTGGAGCGCGGCCCACGCGAGTGAGTCGAATCTGGATTTCGTCGCGGCGCTGGACGAACGCCTCACTGACCGTCGCCTAACGCATGCAACAGTCCGCCGCTCGTCAAGTTTCGTGGCGCCGACGCGTGGCTCAGCGCACGCGCTGACGCTCACGACGTATCTCACGGACGCCGCCGAGCTCCACTATGCCGCTGTACTCTCCGGCCACCAGCCACTCGAGTCCACGGCGATCAAGGGCGCGGCGCGACAATGCACAGACACCGAGATGGGGGCGTTTCCTGCAGTAGCGCTTCCTGATGACATCACCCAAGCTAGTACTGTGGCTGTCGGCAGGGCGCAGAAGGTTGAGCGGCTGCTGACTGGACTGCAAGCGAACACTAGCTACGATGTGTACTTGGTCACTGAAGTTCCAAACAGCAACGGCGTCTTCGGTCCCGTGCTCTCGGTCATGGGCTCGACGACGCACCCGACGTTCCCAGTCGTGGCTGCTGCGAGCGCCTCCAGCGTGAACGGTTCGGTCTCTTCTGCTGTCGCAAATCTCACGCTAATGTCCCCTGGCCTTGTCCACATGGCCTTCGTGCCCACCAGCGAAGCTGTTGCCAGCCAGCTCCTCTTCACGGCTCAGGACGTGGTCTCGCGCAGCGATCGCGGCGTAGGCGTCATCTTCGCGACGGAGAAGCGATTTCGGTGGGATTCTCTCTCGATGCTGAGCACTGTGGATGGCTTGGCACCTGCAAGTGAGTACCACATGCTCCTTGTCACCGAAGCACTAGGGGGCGGGGGCGTGTTCAGCGATCTCATCGCACTCAACCAAGCCGTGCAGACCCACGCGGCGGCGCCCGATGTTGCCACCATCGCGTGCCAGCCTACGAAAGGCAGTTCGAGCAGTCTGGACGTCTTCTTCAGCCTGCATTTCACTCCAAGCGAGTTGATGCGCGTTTCCCAAGCCACACTGAATCGGTACAAGTACCAGCTTCACTATGAGGTGCGCACGACGCTTGGAGCCGACCAGAACGAAAGCCACGGAGACACGATGCGCGGTGTCTTCTCGTTCTCGACGTTTGGCACCGTCGCTCAGATGATAGATGAAGTGGAAAACGATCTTGTCCACAACCGCACGATCGGAGGACTCGACCCTGGAGTCGCTCATGCAATTTCGCTCTTCGCCGAGACTGTCGACAGCCACGGAGTCGTGGGGAAGAGTCAAAGCGTTGACCTCTGCCGCACACACGCGCTCGCACCCGATCTTGTAAGTGCGCAGGCTCGGCCCATGAACGGCACTGTACATGCTCTGCAGCTCAGCGTCGGACTTGCGCACCCAGGCAGCATCCACTACGTGCTTGTTCCAAACTCGGTCGTCGGACGGATTCGACATTCGCTTCAACAGGCCAAGAGCGTGGACACACTCGCACAGATGCTTCAAGACAGCGATGGCGTTGGACTTCCAGGCGTTCAGGTTGGTGTCGTCGAGACGTCCGCTGAAGGACAAGAGACTATGACTGAAGCAAGCTTCTCCATCGACGGTCTTGAGGACAACGCGCTCTACTCGATCGTTCTGATTCCGGAAACGACTTCGAGCTTTGGCGTGTTTGGAACCCCATTTCCAACACTTCTGGAGGCGCAGACAAACGAATTTGCCTCTGATGTGTCGCTGGAGTCAGTTCAACCCACATTCGGCAGTCTGTCGAGTCTCGACATATGTGTAGCCATGACGAAACCTCGGGACGTTCTATTCGTCTGCATCGAGGGAGCTGACCACCACAGAAACTGTGATGAAGTGGCGCGCGAAGAACTCCACCTAGTTGATCAGACACGAGAAGCGTCCGCCTACACATTCCAAGTTGGCAACCTCACCGAAGACAGCGAGTACATGGTTGCAGTGTTCGCGGAAAGCCACCTCCGCAACGGCGTTCGAAGCAACAAAACCAGCGCGATCGCCGTGAAGACGCTTCGACGCGCTCCCGAAATTGTCTCTGCACGTGCCGAGCCCGTGGACGCGCACGTCGACGCAATCCGCATTTCCATCGAGACGAGAGAATCCGCCAAAATTCACTATGTTATCACGAAAAAGGATGTGGTGCCTGAAGAACAAGGAGAGGGAGATGCTACTCCGGTGTGGTCAGCTGAATCCATCGTTGGCAAACACAACCACAACCACGATGAGACCAGACACTCTCAGCGGGACCCGTCGCGTTCTCGTCACCCGTCTCACTCGACTGACCGCCGCCCTACCCACGGTGGCCGTGACGAATATCTGTCTTCAGCCCAATCGCACGAGCCACCACTTCAAGTCGTCAAACGTGGGCATGCGCTTGTCTACGGGAATTGGTCGGATCTGCTGGTGGAGAGTCTTGACAGTAACTCCACATTCGTCGTTCACGTAGTGACCGAAACGATCACGGAAATGGCCTGGGACGAGTCCGCTCCCACGGGGGTCTACGGCGCTTCCGTTAGCTTTAGTACAGCAACCCACGATATCGCCCCTGTGCTTGTAAAATCGACAGCGCACGCGCTGTGCAACCGCACGGACGGCATTGTCGTCACCGTCAACGTGACCCGGCCCGGCGTCGTCCACTACCAGATTACCAATACAGACTTTGCTGATCCCACCGTGATCCGGAACGGATTGTCGACGGATGGATCTACGGCCCCGCATGTGCAACGAGGAAGCTTCCTGGTTGAAATTGACGGCATCGGAATGGAAATCAAGAACGGAACCAATGACACGCAGCCTATGGATCCCGTTGTGTTTGCGAACAACTATACTATCGACGGTCTTCGGGAGGACACGACGTATCACTTGTCACTCACCACCGAGACGCTGGGGAGTAAGGGAGTCTTTGGTGACTTTCCCGCTCCGATACTCGTCAAAACGCACGCACCGTCTCCTGAGATTCAGGCCGACTCCCTTCGAATCGTCGCGACGCCCGGCTCGAGCACAGCGCTGTCCATCCAGTTCCGCCTCAACCAACTCGGAGAAGTTCACTACGCAATTTTCTTTCGAGGAATCGTGCGAGACCGCACGACCGACGTCGCCGAGGAAGAAGAGGATCAGCGAATGGCGTTGCAGGAGATTGAAGCTGCTGACCACGCAGAAAAGAACCGCGGCAAGAATAGCACCGACAACCCCTATGACGAGTTCAAGATGACGCCACGGTGGCCGCCGCCGTCCAGCAACTTTGAACTTGATCAGCTCACGCCCCGGCTGCTGAAGAAAGCCTCGTTCGATGAGCTCAAAGGTGTCTGGGAGAACGGAACGATTTCCGTGTCCAGAGACGACGTGTTCAAAGCGAAGACCATCGAGAAAAAGCTCGAAAAGCTACCACCCAACGCGCTATTTGACGTTTGTGTCGTGCCCGAAACGGCAGCAAGCGACGGCGTCTTCGGGTCGCTGGAATGTCGTCGCGTCGCCACCCATGCCGACTACACCAACCAGTCGGTCAGGTTCGATGAGGTGCACGTGACTCCCGTGGCTGGTACCACGGATGGCATCCACATCCAACTGCTCGTGTCCAAGCTACTCGATGCTGCTGAAAGTGAAATGCAAGCCGACTCGGCCAGCCGCGTGGAGCGAGCCACGGGCCGCATACCGTACTTTGTTCTCGTCGACGGCCACGAGGGTCGGATCGACTTTTCCCACAACACAATCGCTCCCGCGTCGCACCTGCACCACGATCGAGCTCAATCGCCGTTCAAGTTGGCCATCCCGGGGCGAGGGAACGTGGTGGCGGCTGGCGTGTTGGACCATGTCACGTTCGAGAACGACTCGTTTGTGGCGGTGGAGCGCTCGGTGTTTGGGCTGAAATGTAACCATAGGTACTTTTTCTTCTTCGCGTACGAGACCGCGAAGAGCGACGGCGTATTCACCAAGGTCAATCCACACAAGCATCAGCCGAATGAGACGAGCGCGCGCGGTGCCGAGAGCCAAGCGATCGAAGTTACAACCTTCGAGCGAGCGCCGCAGATTAGAAAGTACGAAGCGGTGCCGACGTTCGGCAACACGAGTCGCATCACCGCGAAGATGGAGATCGCCTGCGCGTCGTGCGAGGAAGCGATCGTCCATCTCCTCATCATGAGCCAACATTGCTCAGTGCCCTCGACTGATGTATTGCTGCAGTCAGAGGGCGAAATCCAAACCGTCGAATTGCAAGCAAAAGACGAGCGAGACCTGGCGTCGTGCGAGCTTCCTCTCGTGTACAGGCGAGTTGACGCCAACATGACGGAGCAGGACGCCGGCGGTGGCCACCATCACCACCACCACCGCCACATTCGCAGCGACGACAACAAAGTCCGCTCGATCGTAGAGGACATCGCTGGCACTGCGGTGCTGCGGCCCAACACGACGTACCAGGTGCTGATAGCGACCGAGACGCACAAGAGCAGTGGCGTCATCAGCACTTCGTTCACCGTCGCGAGTGTCACCACGCATCCCCAGGCGCCGCGCTTCACGCAGCTGCTCGTGCAGCCGCGAAAGGGATCGACGACCGAGCTCGTGCTGGTCGTAGAGCTCGAGCGTCCGGGCGAAGTACACTACATGCTGGGCAAATGGGGGAATCCCGAGCTGAACGTCACGTCGGTTTATAACGTCAGCGCCAAGGCGCTGCCCAGCCAGCGCGATGTCAATTTCCACAACTACGGCAGTGACGTGGTGCGTGCGAGACGCTCCTTCAAACTGGACCGTCCAGGCCAGATGCACGTTGAGGTGGTCGACTACCTCGTCGCCGGCACGGCCTACGACGTGTTCGTGGTCGTTGAGACCGCCGGCGACAGCGGTATCTACGGCGACGTCTTGTCGTTCCCGCGCGTGGTGACATTCGCGACGCCGCCCATGCTGCTCGCGCACACAGCCTTCCCTACGCCCGGCGCGACCGACAGCCTCAGCGTGGGCTTCCGCGTCGAGGATGGCGTCGCCTGTCTTGTGCACGTGTCAGTGATCTCGTCGACACCCTGGCCACACACTTCGCGCGTCGCCGACCGCAGCGGCGCGTTCGGCAACCGCCTCACGATGGACGACCGTTTGGTCGCGCGCACGACGGTCTCGGTCGACGCTGTCGACGACTGGCGCGATATCAACGTCAGCGTGCCGTGGCCGGGCACCAACTATACGGTATTTCTAGTGACCGAGACCGCCGGCAGCGACGGCGTGTTCGGCACCGTGGCGACGCACAGCGGCGTGCGCTCCCACCGCGAGCCACCCGTGCCGCTCCACGTGAGCGTGCGCCCAGCGGATGCGCGCGTGGACGCGCTCCGCGTGGACGTGGCGCTGGACCACGACGACGGCGGCCACATCCACTACGCGGTGCTGCGCCACCGACAGCGGTTCACGCGCAGCGCGATCACAGCGGTCGGCCGCGTGGACGTGAACGCGTCGCGTGCTACGCACTTTTTGGTCGACGGACTGCAGGGCCGCACGGCCTACGACGTGTATTTGCGCCTAGAGACACTGAGCAGCGGCGGAGTCACGGGCGAGTGGACGTCTTTCCCCGTGACGGCAACGACCCACGGGCCACCGGCCGAGCTGCTCGAGACGGTCGCGTGCGACGTGGCGCCAAGCTGCGACGCGCTCGGTCGCCATGCGTGCTCGCGCGAGCCAAACACATGCGGGGAGTGCCTCGACGGCTTCGAAGGCGCCGTCGGCTCGACCAACGACGCGTGTCGGCCGCTCGAGGACGCGCCGCCGCCGATCATCCGCATCACGGGCGTGCGCATCAATCCGCGGCGACCGCGCACTCCACGTGCCCGCGCACGGCTCATGGACGACGTCTCCGCCGACGACACTGCGACGGACACAAAGGGTACAAGCACGTGTGCGCCAAGCCACCAGTGGAGCGACGCCACCTGTGCCGCGCTGCCACCGCCGCGCGAGCACCCGCTGCTCGCGGTTACAAGCGGTAACCGCGGTTTGTAACTGTCAACTTCAATCACAAAAGTATCCTGCGGATATTTAGTTTCGCTTCTTTTCTCCTTCTCTTCCGCTCTTCGCTGGAGTCAGTTGAAGCTCATTGCCGCAACATGTCGGCGCCCGCGTGGAGCGTGCACTGCGCGCGCTGCGCGTCGCCGCTGGCGGCCCACGACCTGGTCGAGTTTCTGCAGGAGAACGAGCGCTCGGTCCACCTCGGGCTTCGCCGCCGGCACTTCGAGGAGCTGCCAAGCAGCAGCAGTCCCGCGACCGTCGCGTCATCGTCAACGACGCTGCGCGCGCGCCCCCAGGGCAGCGACAGCGGCAACGGTAACGGCAACGGCAACGGCAACGGCAACGGCAACGGCAACGGCAACGGCATCGGCAGCGCGTTCACTAAATTGCGCCAGACACACGCCAAGAAGAAGGCGCGCACGCCGTTCACGCTGCTCTGTCCGTCGTGCCAGGGCAAGGTTGGCTCCGAGGTGGTCATCGCAGGGTGGCAGCAGTCCGAGTACCTCTTTGACCTCAAGGCCGTATCGATCCACGTGGCAGCCGGCGCCGGGCGCGTGGACTTCAAGAAGGCGCCCGATCTGCTGGACTCACTTATCACGAGGAAGCTCGACGCGCGCGTGCGCAACCCGACGGCGGTGGGCGACGAGGACGCATACGCACGCAGAGTCGCGACCGCCCAAATCAAGACGCGCGCGGCGAAGGCGCCGAACATGGTGTTCCCCACGGTTGAGAACGTGCGAAAGCACTTCGCGCGGCCGAGCGCCACGAAAAAGCTCTCGACGCTGCGCGACTACCAGATGGAGCTCGTGCTTGGCGCGCTGCTGGAGAACACGATCGTGTACCTGCCCACGGGCTGCGGCAAGACGCTCGTAGCCGTGCGGGTCATCTCTACGCTCAAGCACTTGAATCCAGGCCGCAAGGCCGCCTTCCTCGTGCCCACGGGGCCGCTCGTGAGCCAGCAGGCGAGCTATCTGCGTCGCGAATCCGACCTCCACGTCGCCGAGTTGTCGGGCCAGAACGGGTGCGCGCACAGCCCGTCGAAAGTGCGCAGTCTGGTCGCGGCCGCCGACGCAATGGTGCTCACACCGCAGTTCTTCGTCAATCTGCTCTTCGACAGCCAAATGCTGCTCGACGAATTTTGCGTGTTCGTGTTCGACGAGGCCCACCACGCGACGGGCGACCACGCGTACTGCGACGTGCTGCGGCGGGTGAGCGAGATCGCGCACGAGCGGCGCCCGCGCATCGTAGCGCTGACGGCCTCGCCGTTCGGTCAGCGTGTGACGGCGCAATCCACGGTCGACAACGCCGTGCTCCGAAGGCTCTGTGCCGTCTACAACGCCAAGCTCAACACGCCGACGCTCGTGGATAGCTCCCGGCAACTGAGCTCAGTGTTTAAAGAGGTCGAGTGGGTCGTGGTGGAGCCGTCGCCAGCGGAGAAACTGCTCAGTGAGACCATCCGTAGCCACGCGCGCGCCGTGGGTGGCATAGTCAGCACGATCTCGGATGAAGGGTCCGCATTCCACTTGGACGAGTTGCCCCACCGCAGTGGTGGCGATGACGGAGACGGCAGTGACTCGAACGAGCAGATCTTTCACGTCTGTGGGAAGCTGCGCAAGCTCCAAGAGCGGGCGAGCGACGGAGAGACGGCAAACAGCACAACTCTCGGCGTTGCCAGTGTCATTCGTCACATGCGGCGCATGCTCTTGGTAGTTCCGCAGCTGTCGACGCACGGCCCCGCCTACTTGGCCCGTGAGCTCGTCGACTATTTCGCTCGAATGATGACGACCGAACCCGCGCTGTTTGAACTCGTGAGAGACATGTACACTGAACGGTTTGCGCCAGTATTGGAGCAGATTCTCGAGGCAAGTGCCTCCCTAGCGCGTCCACTGGAAGACGACCTGTCGAGCAAAGTGAGACGGGTCGTCGCGGTCGTCGAAGCGTCGGAGATAAATCGGAATTCGCGCGCCATTGTGTTTGTGCGCACACGGAAGATGGCGATCCGACTGGCTGACGTGCTCGGGAGAGTGCCGACGCTGAAAGCGCTGAACCCCACGCGGTTCATCGGCCACAATTCCTTTGAAGGCATGACCTGGGAAGACGAGCAGCGACCCACGCTCAGAAACTTCCGCCAGGGCCGCATCCGGATGCTCGTCGCCACGAGTGTGCTCGAAGAAGGGCTCGATGTGCCCGAGTGTTCGCTCGTGATCCAGTTTGACGGTGTGACCGGCATGACCAGTCTGGTTCAGAGCCGAGGGCGCGCGCGCCAGGCCGAAGGACGATTTGTGGTCATGTGCGCACCGGCGAGGCGCGAACATCTCCAGCGGATGGTCGACAGCGAGCTCACGATGCTCGAGGTGGCGCGTGCAACCGCGAACGCGCTGGAATCGAAGGCCGTGACCCGCGATCTGATGCGGGAGCTCGCGAGCAACGAGGCGTTTACGCATCAAGAGGAGGCGACTCTATTTGACAGCTCTTCGTCGAGCGACGAGTCGAGCTACGATTGGTCGCAGATGGACACCAAGTTTTGCGTCATGTTCGGAACCATGGCATCGGATTTGCACCAGCGTCCTTTCCACTTCGAGGCGGTACTGAGCGCTATCGACGGCAGTGGCGTCGTCCGAGTGGACCACGTTGACCCAAAGTTGGGCTTGCTTGCGCTGGAGGCCGCAGAGCACAGAGCCCAGGAGTCGGAATACTGGATACTCTATGACGACCTTTGTCGACTGCTCTCGTTCCGCATTGATGGCTGCGAGGACAACGATCCGGACGCACTCGCGTTTTGGATCAAGATTGTGTCGGCATGCAAGACGAACTCCAGCAAAGTTGACCGCGCCAACTGGGAAGGAGCGGTGCTAGTGGAGGAGCCGAGCGAGCCCGTCGTCGAGTGTCTGAGCCTGTGTCGCGGACGGTTTGTGGAACGATCCGTCTTCCAGCCACTCGACCATTTCGACTTGAGCATGTACCAGACGCGACTGGTCAAAAACGCGAGGCTACTGGTGCTTCAAGTGCCGAACCACTTGCGTCTGGATTTCGATCTCTTTAGTGCCCAAGATCGCATCGTGTGGGTGGAGACGAAGTCGTCGGACGAGTGGGTTCTCTACTGCACCTTTCGCCACGCACCCAAGATCTGGAGTGCCGAAGACGCGGGCCGTATCTGTGTGGACTACCATATGAAAGAACTGTCGTTTGCATTCCAGCTGCGCTCGTCGTCACCTCGTGCTGTGCGTTCGCTATTGAAATCGTTCGAGGACGAAGGCGTCGACCTGCGTGACACATCGATGGAGACTCGAGTCTTGACGGAAGAGACGACTTGCAAGCCACTGTCGATCCACGACCAATCAGAGGACCCACCGATGCTCGCGTGTGCACTGCTGTCGCTTCGCTCGGCGTGCTGCTATGCGCTCGGTCCATCGATACCCAATGATGTGGTCGATATGGTTCGCAATCTTGGCGAAGACTCGCTCAGGATTCAAGCGCTTGTCCTCTTCGAGCCTAAGGCCACAACCAACACAGACTTTGTGGCCGAGTTTCGGTCTTTCATTCAGGTAAAGTACCCTGCGCTGAAGGGGCTCGCCGCGCTCGGTCAGCGCGTCGTGCTGAGCGCGATCATCACGCCCACGCGTATTCTCTTCGAGCGGCCAATTCTGGCGCCGCCGAATCGCGTGTTCCGCGCGTTCGACTCGGAGAACTTCCTCTACGTGTACTTTCGCGACGAAAACCGGGAACGCATGGATTTTGCGGACGTTGAGATCGCAAAGCGCTTGCGCCGTGTCCTCCGCGAAGGCATTCGAGTGGGAGCATCTCACTTCCAGTTCTTGGGCTGCTCGTTGAGTCAACTACGCAATGCGCACTGTATTTTCACGTGTTTGGATCCTGACGACCTGCGCAGCTGGATCGGTGAGCTCCACAGCATCCAGTCTCCAGCCAAGTACCTAAAGCGATTGGGGCAGGCGTTCTCGTCAACGCGAGAGTCCATTTCGGTTCACCCGGACGTTCTCACGAACCCAGCGCACGACATTGTGGATGTGACGGGCCAATATGAATTCACCGACGGGTGCGGAGAGATCACTGCGGACGCGGCGCGCAACGTGGCGAGTGTGCTCGGCATGTCCCGTATCCCGTCTGCGTTCCAGATCCGCCTCGGAGGAGCCAAAGGTGTGCTGGTCGTGTCAGATAATCTTCCGGGTCTGAGCGCGGCTGCGCGTGAGCCACAGCTCGAAGAGCGTGGCGTACAGCTTCGCAAGAGTATGGTCAAGTTCGTCTCGACTCACCGTAAGTTGGAAATTGTTGCCCATGCGCGCGCCCATTCGCTCGCGTACTTGGGTCGCCAAAGCATCCTCATTCTAAGCGACCTAGGCATTTGCGATGGGACGTTCACGTGCCTGCAAGACGAGTTTATGATGTCGCTTGCAGGGATGCTGGCCTCGGACGAGCTGGGGCTTCAAGAGGTGCGCGCGGCAGTGCTACCTGACTGCAGGTGGTGGCTCGACGTGATGTACAGCGGACTGTCTGGCGATCGCTTGAAGATAGACCCGTACCATCGTCGCATTATCCACGCGATCTATCAGTACAAGCTTACCAACACAGTCATGCGTGCGCGGATTCCGATCTTGAAAGGGCGCAACTTGATGGGCGTGGCCGACTTCACGGGCACTCTGAACTACGGTGAGGTGTTCGTACGGTACACGGAGCGCGATCCCAGCGGAGATGAGGAGCTGGATCGAGTGGTCACGCTCACCAACATTGACGTGCTCGTGCATCGAAACCCATGCCAGCACCCTGGTGACCTTCGCGTGCTGAAATGCCGCAACGATGACGACATACCCGAGACCCTGAGACTGCTCCACGACTGCATCGTCTTCCCCACGCGTGGGCCACGGCCGCATCCGGACGAGTGTACGGGCGGAGACTTGGATGGAGATATGTACGTCGTCATCTGGGACGAGCGCCTGATACCGCCTCGCGAAAACATAGTGCCAGCCATGACGCTTACAGAAGACATTCCGGTGGAAGCAGAGGAGACATCGTCACCTGTGGACACGACTCGACTCATTGACTTCTACCTCTTTGCGTCGAAGCACGACGTCTTGGGCACCGCCGCCAACGCGCATCTCGCGGTGAGCGATGGCGACGCAGCCGATGGCTGCTTCTCGCGAGACGCGCTCGTGCTGGCGGAGATCTGCGCTCGGGAGGTCGACTGCTGCAAGAATCCGCGGCACTTGGAGGTCGTGCGGGAACTGACTCCGCCGAAGTACCCGGACTTCATGTGCAACTTGGAGAAGCCCTGCTACAAGTCGCAAAAGGTGCTGGGCAAGATGTACCGCCGTGCACTGGCGCTCAAAGATCACACAGCGCCAAACTTTGGCGGCTCGGTTGGGGACGAAGTGGACGAAATGTTCCTCACAAATGGGTATCTCAAGTACATGGAGGCGGCACGCGTGGTCTACCAGCAGTACAAGCTGGCGATCCGAATGATACTCGGATCGTGCGGAGCAGCGAGCGAAGCTGAGCTGACCACAGGAATGATCGTCGAGCCGCGCAGCGAGTACAAAGCCGACTATTTCCGCTTTGGCGAGCGGTCTCGAGACGCGTTTTTCTCCACGCAGCGCAAGTTCCGTGAGCAGTTCATCGGCGCGTACGGCACGAAACTAGAGCGCACACAACGGCGCATCGCCGCCGCTTGGTACGCGGTGGCCTACAGCGATGAGGCCGAGGACCGAATGCTCAGTTTTCCGTGGATACTGGCCGACCTGCTACTCGTCAACAAGAATGATCAGGCCGAAGACGAGATGAACGGACGCTACAACGACACGGAGCTCAGACGCGCGGTCGTTCCAGATACGTCGGAGCTTGTCGCGTGTCAGCTCCAGCTCAGCATCTTAAAGGAGATCGAGGATCGCCACGGAGAGTTGTTGACCGCCTACCACGAGCGCCTGCAGGCTGTGACCGCGTTGACCATCGCGTTGCAGCCTCACTTTGACGAACGAGACCTAGACTGCCTACTCTTCGGGTCCTCGGCACTGCTCACATTCGAGCCGCAGTCAGATCTGGATGTTGTTCTCCCAAGTGTGAACAGTCTGACGGCATTAAAGGCGCTGAGTCGATTCGCGTCGACCGCTAGAGGTCTTGCCAACGTGAAGCTGCGCGACCGGACGTATGTACCAGTGCTGTCGCTGTCGCTCGACGAGATTTGGACTGTCGAGATCTCGTCCACGAGCACTGGGCCGACAAAGACGGCTTGGGTTCGCGCGTACATGGTAGAGTATCCGTTCTTCTGGCCCACGACGTTCTTGTTGGTCAAGTGGGGCAGAGCGGCAGGGCTCATTCGCCGTCAATGCGTCGACGGAAGCGGCTACGGACGCAGCATCTTCCTACCTATCGGGTTCCTCTGGCTATTTCTCCGGTTTTGCCTTGAGCACAAGTTTGTTGAGCCACGCACGTATCCGACGAGGGCCAGCGCCAAGCAGGTTGACACCGACGAGGAGTTGACGTTTTGGTCGTTGCTTCTGCAGCGCTCGCAGCAAACAATGTTGACGCCGTCGGCGGCACAGGTGATGATTGCGTTCTTTCGCTATTTCGGCGACCTCGCGACGCCGCACGGTGCGTTCGGCTTTGTGGATCCGCTTGACCCTCAGAACGACACGCAGCTGACAGCAGAGAACGCGGATATTTTCCGCGAGCAGTGCTACGTCGCTCACCACCAGCTCCTCATCTCGAACGGCGACCTCGCATCGCTGCTGCGTCAGCAGAGCGACCACCGTCGCCGCATCACGCTCAGCCGCGCGCTCAGTCAGCACGTCCACCGCGCCCCCGACTTTTTCGCCACCAAGATCCTCCGCGAGAGCCTCGTTCGGTCCGAGCACGCCAAGATCTCGTTCACGCGGCATCCGAATGCGCTCCGCCCCGACTTGTATGTGGCGGACGTCGACGGAGACGGTGATTCCGTGCGACGCATCGAGGAAAAGCTTCAGAAGGTCGAAGAAGAGCTTGGTGCGCCGCAGATGCGCCGACCCACAGAAGGCGTTCACCGCTCGGGCTGTTGCCTGCTGTTGCTCGAAGGCGCCGTGGCCCAGTGCGAGAAGTTGGCGTTTCAGCAGTATCTGGAAAGGCGCCACGCGCAGCACGAACACCTACAAGTGCCGCTGTACCAGGCCCATCTTGTGTGCTACTCAAACGGCGATGCGTGGCTCGACCACGCGATCGGGTCATTTGCGACCAAGTTTCGGCGGCAGATGGTCAAGCTGACGCACTTTGAAAAGCTGAACCCGAACGTGGCGCGTGCCAAGGCTATCGTGCGCTTCGGCCACCACTATCTGATCAACCTGCCGTGGTCGTTCCACGAAGACTCGATCGCACTCGCGACCATCGAGATGCTTGAACACGAGTTTGAGCGCGGGCGGGAGGCGCGCGAGCTGTACGAGTCGGTGCTAGTAGCTCGGCAACGCGATCGGAAGCGTAGCCGGAGCAACGCGCACGATGAGGCGAAACACAACGACGACGGTGATGAATATCGCGGAACGACGCGCAACCAGACTGCTTGTGGTGGCGAAGGTGGGGCTTCAGGCGGAGGAGGAGGTGCGGCTGACGGGTATACTGGTAAGACTCGCGGCTACTGTCACCCACAGCGGACGCTGCTCTCGCTGCAAAAAGCCACCAAGATGACGACGCGCGACCGTGGCGTCGCCCACTCGTTCTACCCGTTGATTCCTGCGAGTCTGTCGAGCCGACTGGACGAGTTTGCGGTGCATCGCAAGCAGATGCACGAGGTGGCGCGACGCGAGTCGTACCAGGTGTCGATCATCCGCGACGCGCTCGAGTTCAACGTGCGTTTGACGCCCGACCTGCACCTCGTCAAGGTCAAAACAAGAGCGAACCGGTGGCTCAGCGCCACACTCAAGATGCACCAGGAGATGGTGGACGACGGCTCGCGCATGGATGCCACGCCAGACGTGCGCTACTATGTGTCGGCCAGTGAAGACGTACCGTCGTCGCACGCGATACCGCAGCTGCTCGAGCGCGCATGCGCGAAAGCGCCTGACGGCCGCGGCGTGCTCGAGTTTCTTGTCGGCGACGGCGACGGCGCAGACACAGACACGGCTACCGCGCAGCTCGTACGCGTGAGCGACGCGCTGCTGGGTGAAGGAGTCGATTTGCGCGACATTGTGAACGTGCGCCACGTGCGTGGCACGACGTATCAGCGGCCGGAGGACGGCGTCGAGCTGCGGGTGCTCACCGTGCGCGAGTTCGCATTTCCGAGCGCGGACGCGCGCACCGGCTTCGTGCGCGTGACGCCCAAGACGGAGGCGGAGCTGGTGATGCCGCCGCTGACGCCCGACGCGCGCGTGGACGCTGGCTTTGCGCGCAGCTTTCTGCTTGCGGGCGTCGAGCTGGTCGAGTTTCTGCGCGACCATGTGCGCAACGGCATCCACGACCTGGGCGAGTGATGCGAATGAGGTGGTCCACACTATGTGATCTTCTAGAGACCATCACTCTACCAGTATACTCGTTTTTTTTCCGGGACAATCAATTGCCTCGTCGCATGGTGCTGGCTTGCTTCCAGAAGTGATTTCTCTCGTCTGGATCAGAATATTCGTACATCGTGTCTAAGTGAATAATTTTGTGGACAAAACATACATTTTTGTGGAAAATATACTCACATTCAGTCATTAGATTCTGCTCAAAAAATCAATTGGGATGAGTCGGTTTCTGCATCAAGTCGCCCCGTCGCTCGCGACTGAATGGCCGTCGTTCATTTGCGTTGTCTCGCGCCAACACGCTAACTCCATATCCTAACTCACCGAGTATCGCGCATTTGCTCAACACCGCATCCAACGCCAGCGATGAAGGCCGCCTTTCGACTCTTAGACTCGCACCGCCGCGTGGCGCCTGGGCTGTTGCTCGCGTCGGCGATGGTTGCGGCGCCGTCCGTGCGCTCTGAGGGGCGGGAGTCCTCGCGCGCGATGATTACGCCGCATGCGTATCAACCTCAGCTCCCGCCGCAGTGGCGCGGCCGTGCGCAGGAGTCGCCGCTGCTGCGGTTCGCCGACGAGCGCAAGCTCTACTGTGTCGACAGCATCATCGGCCGCGGCGGCTTCGGGCTCGTGCACCAAGGCCGCGACAAGCAGTCAGACGTGCCCGTTGCTATCAAGCGCGTGTGCAAGCAGACCACCAGCAAAGCGTGAGTCGAAAAAGCGATTGGTCGATTTGCTGCCTGGCGTGCACCTTTTTTTAAACGAGATTTGCTTGTTAACAGTAAATTCTTACAAGAAGTGGAGATCTTGCGCGCGGTGAGCGGCCACCACAACGTCGTGACGCTCTGCGAGGCCTTCGAGACCAACGATGCGTACGTGCTCGTCACGGAGCTCGTCAACGGCGAAGAGCTTTTCGACCAGCTCATCCACAACGGCGTGTTCTCCGAGCGCCGCGCGCAGGCGCTTGTTCGTGAAGTCGCCGGCACGCTCGCGTACCTTCATGCGAACGGCGTCGTCCATGGCGACCTCAAGCCCGAGAACATTTTGGTGTCGAATGACGTGTCGAATATGCGGCTCATCGACTTTGGTCAGTCGTTCCGCGAGCACATCTCGTCTGAGCGAATGCGCTCCTTGGGCGGCGGCGTCGCGACCATCGCCTACGCGGCCCCAGAAGTCATCTCAGCGACAACGAGCAAAGTCTCGCGCGCCTCCAGCCAGACCGGGAGCGCCATCGACCTCTGGGGGCTCGGGGTCCTTCTCTACATTCTGCTCTGCGGGTTCCACCCATTTGACCCAGAAAACGACGCGACTGACGCGGAACTGGCCAAGCGCATCACTGATGGCGCATTTGACGCCCAATCGCTGGAGTGGACGGAGCTGCCAGCCGCTGCGAAGAGCCTGATTGAGAGCTTGCTCCAGGTGGATCCAACCAGACGCGTTTCAGCGCAAGAGGTGCTTACCCATGAGTGGTTGGCTGCCGCTCAGTCCGTAGTCTGACCGATACGACCATCAACGACCACAGACTCGCAGAAACGCCGATGCAATGCATTTCCGAGCCATAGAGTATGTATTCTAAACCATTCTATCTATTGCGACACCTTCAGTCACTTCCCTCGACTATTGTCTTATGTTTAGTCGTCTTTTTGTGTTTCTTGAGCGTTTTCTTGTCGCTCTCGCTCTTACTCTCGTCGTCCAAGTCGCTGGCCTTGCGCTTTTTGCTCTTCTTTTCTTTTTTCTCCTTTTTCAGCTTCTTCGACCGAGGCCCGTCCTCACCTTCGTCCATGTCCGCCACTTCTTCTGGCTCGTTCACTTGGCCAGTTTCCGCGGGTTTGGCCGTCCCATCGTGGAAAAATGGACACTCGTCCCCCCGGACGCAGGACCGAGCATTTTGCCAGTTGTAGCACACTGATTGAAAGCGCTTCTGGTAGTCCGAGTGAGCAGTGGAAATGACGGCCGCGGCAACGACAGCAGCCTCCGCGGCAGCGGCAGCGACGTCCGCATCCTCTCCGTCCGTGTGGGCAAAGCGACACGATGTGCCTCGCATGCAGCGACCGCGCTGGAAGTTTTTGCAGATGGAGATGGCAGGGACGACCGCAGGCGTCGATACCACAGGCACATCTTCTGGCTCAACGTGGCGGAAGCGACACGCCGCACCGCGCTTACACTTGCCCTTGAGATAGTTCTGGCACATGGGGGTGTCAGCATCCGCTGCTGTTGGGACGACTGGGGCAGGCATCGCCACATCTTCAGCCTCAGGCGCAACAGTCGGATCCTCTACAAGCTCCTCTGATGCCTTCACGTGGCGGAAACGACACGAGTTGCCCCGCTTGCAGGTGCCCTTTTGGAAGTTCAGACAGGTTGGAACATCAGGCACAGCGGTAGTGGCAATGGATCGAGGGGTGGCAACCACACTCGCTCGCACAACTGACGCTGGCGCGGCGACAGCTGGCTGAGCAGCTTCAGCAGTCGGCGCCACGATGTGGCGGAACTTGCATTTTTCGCCGCGCTTGCATTTTCCCTTCAGAAAGCTCTGACAGATTGGCTCAACATCTTCGTCCTCTTCCATCACAGGTTCTTCACTTTGCGAGTGATCACTGCCACCATGGGGACCGTCGGTTGGTGTCGTGGCATCGATATGCTGGAACTTGCACTTATCACCACGCTTGCACTTGCCTTTGAGGAAACTTTGGCAGATCGGCACGTCCATCTCAACAGCGGCTGTGGGCAAAGGAGTCATAGAAGAAGAAACGGCCGACGCGAGCTCGCTGCTCTGAAAACCATGCGTTGCGTCCTGAGTGCTCAGTACGTGAGCAAACTTGCAATCCTCGCCGCGCGGACAGTCGCTCGATTGGAAGCGATGGCAAATGCCTTTCTTGAGCTTTCGCTGGAAATCCTCTCGCGCCTTCTCGGTGGCATCGTCCCGGGACCCGTAGTCGAGGTTCATGGGTCGGCCCATGACAACCATGCCGTCCAACAGCACAGCCTTCGCGCAGGCTGCGCTGTCGTAAAACTGAACGTGCCCAAACCCGCGGAACTCTTTTGTTTCGATGTGTTCCGCGAAGCGCACGGCCTTGACATCACCACACCCGACAAAAACCTTCCGCAGCACTGGCTCGGTGATGCCATACGCCAAATTGCCCACGTACACACTCGTGCAGCTCGGCGGACATGGGCCAAAAGCTTTCGTTGGACGACTGGCGACGGGGGCTTGCTGGCCAACGGCAGACTGGCTGGTGCCGTCGGGCTTGGGCTGCAGGAAGCGCACGTTCAAGACACGATTGTCCCATTTCTAGGTCATTCTCCAATTGTCAGCAAACGGCCCACCACTACCAGTAGCACGTCGTCAACGCACCGTCTGGTTCATCTGGCTCACCGCCTCAAGCGCGTGGGCATAGTCGGCGAAGGTGATAAAGCCGAAGCCCTTGGACTTGCCCGTCTTGTTATCGTACACAACCTTGGACTGGAACATCTCGCCAAAGGTACAGAACTTCTGGTACAGCGCGTCATCGTCAGCGTGCGCTGGGATGCCAGCTACGAAGACCTTGTTGCGGTCGCGCCAGAGGTTGTCGTCCGCCATTGGTAGCAGTCGCGGCGATCTTAATCGCCAATGGTGACCATGAGTGGCGTTGTCCAACCAACAGACATGTGACGAAAGTATGAAACACTATGACGACTCTTTAAAGTACGATTGCTCTTCTTCCCCAAGCTACGAGCCTCCACCTCTGTGCGATGTAGTGCCTGAAACGACGCGGAACGTGAGCTGCACGTTCGAGGCAAATGCCGCAGCCAACGCCTCCCGATAGGGTAGCGAAGAGAGCCAGCGAGCCGTTGGGCATGGCCACTGTACCGTGCAGTTGCCCCGACACAAGCTTTGCGCGAGTCAGCCTGCCCCACTTCTACTTTCACGCGCGGGCCGTCCACACGCCACGATCAAGATGAACGACGCCGAAGACCTGTGCGGCTGTTTCGCCTGCGCCGCACTATGTGGCGTCTGCTGCGTTGCCGCCGCCGAGGAAGACAAGCGTGAACGCGAACGCGCCGCCGTGTCGGGCTACAGCCAGCTCAAGGCGCCGATGATCCAAGTGCAGCCCGTGGCCGTGGCGTCACCGCGGACGCAGAAGGCGTACTATGAAGATTACGCGCGAGCACAACGAGACGCACGGAAAGCACCAAAGAAGAGCCCACCGCATACCTACTACTAATTGCAAAACCAGACGCCAGATCAACGCACTGCTCAACTGGAAGGCAGGGAGTTCGTAAGACGCATAGAATGAATTGACCTCAATTAGCGACATATCCTGGTTGCTTGCTTATCGAAACCGGCGCAAACGCTGTACGGGCGTACCAACAGCTAAATACCAACGATATCGTTAGAGTGGCATGAATGGGACGGCAGGTGTGGCGGCTTAAGCGCAGATTCGTACCCGATGAAGGCTCGGAATGCATTTGACTCTGCGACTGCGTTGCGCCGTCTTCGTTCGGATCCTCGTTGAGTTTAGCGAGTCGGTAGAATTTGTTAAGCGACTACATTTGCAAGCCATAACATTTAATCGCAAAGCATGATATTACCAACCGCGGGAGGTACCGTACGCCAATCATGAACTGGCGGACAGAATTGATCTCTAGCGCGGAGACGTTGGTCATCTGTAAACGGCACGCATATGTCAGGCCGAACTACCCACGTGCACATGATTGGCAATCCAACGATACCTGAATAGCGTAGGCCGTGCCTCCACTCTGGACGTCGTTGGCGATTCGGTAGAGGCCATTGCGGATCTTATCTTGGCGTACGTTCTGGATGTCTTCGAGGAGAGAGCGAATGTGCTCTATCCGATCGATGTCTTCGGCGGCACTACGACACAGAGACTTTCAGCATCCACCATTGTGCAATGAGACGAAGGTGGTGGGAAAGATGTACTGCTTGAACAGTAGCGAGGCGATCTCCACGTAATGGAAAGGCAGTTCCTCAAACACATCGCCATTCTTTTCGCGCTCGAGTCGGCGCGTGAGGAATTCTTCGTCATGTTGCAAAAGATACAACGGGCAAAGTCAGTGTCCATTTTTGAAGTACTGGATGCATTCGCACTGACAGCACGAACCGACAGAGAACCAAGCAGGCTCGACGATGCGGCACTTATTCAGCTGCTTGAGCATGACTGCCAGCCAGAGCGGTACGCGCGCCGTGATTCCCGGTTGAAACGGACCGAAATCCCCCTATCACCGCGCACATGCATCTCGGTTGAGTTTGTTGCTAATCACGTTGTTGTCTGGGAGAGATCTTACCCCTATGAAGTTGAGCACGCCATCATTGTCGCGAATACCAAAGTGGGGCACAATGTCAATGAGCTCTTGCTCAGCCTACAACAGGATCACGCCCGACACAGAAGCGACATCGTCAGCCTCGCGAGTACTCTGGCTAATCAGGATATGAGTCTTCGAACCAGAAACTCCATCTCGCTGGCTGTGAGGCGGCTCCATTCCGGTGTGGTCACAGTCGACATTTCGCTTGGAGCTCTTGGTAGCAATTGGCGCGATTTTGCCAAGAACGGTGCACTGTCGAAGACGCCAAAATCGATAGTTCGAATATGATACAATGGAGGTTTTTGGGGACCCGTCGATAGTGATGGGTGTAATTCAGTATTAATTCAAGGAGGTTTTGCTGCAAATAGCAGAATGTCGCGCGGACCAAGTGTTTTCGCGGCAACAAGCTGGCAAACTTAAAGTCCGGAGATTGGCTTCATCGATTGATCTGTGAGCTTCTCACCATATCCACAGCCTTGGAGATCCAGGTGTCCACAGAAATTCGTCTATTATGGTAATAGATGTCACTGTATTCAGTTGTGGGGAGACTCTAGTATCTAAATGAGTTATGGTCGAAGTTCATCAAGAAAACGTTCCAGGGTGCGAAGTGCTCATCTCTAGTGTACCCATTTCTCTTCGAATTAGCCACTCGAAATTTAAACCGTTCTAGAGCTGTGGGCTGAAGCTTGGCAACTTACAACCAACCAGCCGGAGCTGGTCACTCTAGAATACCTCCATTACACTTAAGAGGATTTTCGGCCACGGGGTCTGTTTTAACTGCCTTAAAAGGCATTATTCTGAGGGATCTGCCACATCGGATTAGCCACTCGAGCGTACACTGTACAGTAGTCTCGCCGGAGAGGCGGGTTGGAGGTGAAATGCGCGGCCCGAGTTGAAGAACGAATCAGCTTTTTACGGCGAAGCCATGTCCCAACACAGCCAAACTGATTGACATTTTCAAGACTGGATTCCCGGGAACAGCGGGGTTAGCGGGGTTGAGTTCCGTCACTTATCCTTCCGGTCTGAGCTTCGGTATGAACCACAACCACAGAATCCATGGTCTGCGTCTGCATTTTGCGACAAGGGACAAGAGCCATTGATGATTGCGATGAATAGTACATGTGGAGAGATGATTGACTGACTGGTGCCATGTCTTGGATCAAAGGTGGCGGATCTGTCCATATCCTCCAACCCTACGCCCAGTTACCTTCTGAGTTTTTTTTTCTCTTCGTGGAATTTTTTTCGCGGCAGAGAGCGTTTCGTTTTCGTTGTGAGTCTCAGACATTACAGTGGTGGACCTCGCCTGAACGGCAGGGCTCCAACTCTGCATTGCAAGTGTGCATGTTGGCGCAGGGGTAGGACTGGAGGGGGTGGCAGTAACATGTCGAAACGGGGCGGGTTCTTCCCAGCTGATCGGGGCGCAATCCCCTGTAGGTATCGCGTCTGGAGACCAGTCGTCCCATGAGTGGGTACTGTATGGGCATTGGCTGACTAACTGACTGCCTGGCTGCGGAAGAAGAGGAGGACCCACTCTGGTGGGCGCATCCTTGAAGCCACCAGTCTTCGTTGCGGCACCAGCTACGGTAGGAATCCGTCTCGGATGGAGCTCACGCTGGCCACGCCCACGCGCGATGAACGCCGCTACGCGCACGCGCGCGCGCTCGAGGCGCTGACGCACCGCAGCCGCCACGACTCGTTCTCCACGCCGCGGCGGCGCGGCAGCCTCGGAGCACTTGCGCCAGAGCGTCACTCGTCCGCGCTGCGCGTCGCCGTGCGCGACGTCACCGCCATCCTCAGCGTCGCCATCCAGGTCGACGGCTTCCAGTACGACTCGTCCATCATGGAGCACCCCGAGTTCCGCATCTCCACGCGCGTCGTCTTCCAGTGCCAGCAGCTCGGCGCCAAGACGCTCGAGACCTCGTGGCGCCTCTACCGCACCTTCCCCGAGTTCCAGGGACTCGACCTGCAGTTGCGCCAAAAGTTCCCGTTTGACATGTGCGACATCGCTCCGCCGCGGCGCCACCGCCGCCGCACATTCTTCGGGCTCGACCACTCACAGTCGTTCCTCACCAAGCGCTGCGTGGAACTCAACGCCTACCTCTCCGAGGTGCTCGACGCGCCCACCATGCGCCTCACACGGTTCATGGACCCGCGCGCACCGCTCATCTTGCGCTGCTTCTGCAACTTCGACGTGGGCTTCGGCAAGAAGCTGCGCGTCCGCCCAGATGAGCCCGACGCCTGCGTGCTCTGCCTCGACAGCATCGGACTCAACGGTGGCCCTGGGGTGGATCTATCGCAGTCGCGACCGCCTGCCCCGCGCCCGCTTTGTGGGACGGAGCTCGATGCGATCGACGACGATGCGCACCAGCTCATTGAGCGGCAGGAACTCGAGATGCTCCACAAGCTGCGGCAGCGGTCGCAGTCCCTCATGGACGGAGCCCGCAGCGACGCGCCGTCCAAGGCCGACTCGAGGATGGACGAGCTAGAGGCCAACCTCATGGACGACCGCGCGCGTAACATGGCCATGTGCATGCGCTACGAGTGCACTTGCCAAAGCATGTCCTTTCGGCTGACGGAGAACAAGATGACCCGCATCCTGCGACTGCGAGGGTTCCGTCAAATCTACCGCCCAGTCGACACGGACGGCCCCACGGCACTCTACTGCATCCTCTTCCGCCTCCAGCAGTACAACGACTTGGATCGCAAGTTGTATGACATCCGCAGCGAGTACTCAACGGGCAGGACGGACAGTCACTGCACAGCGAGCGACGAAGGTGATGACAAGGAGAACCAGCTCGTGGCCGGCGTCGAGTTGATGCGCGAGGCGCTGGCGCACTACGGTCTCCTCCACGTCCACGCGCTCGAGCCGCATTTCCACATGAGCGTCGTCGACCTCACCAAGAAGATCCACGAGTTCAAGAGCCGCCGGCAGCAGCGGATGGGCGCGTTTGAACTCGTGCTGCTCTGCTCGATGCTCGACCTATCGATTGTGCTCATCACGAACGACCACGACGGAACCGTCCAGGAGATTTTCCCGTTGCCCGGCATCGAGTCGATCCGTCGCGGAGGCCGTGTGCTCATCACGCTCGGCTACATCCTCCCAACCATGATTTGCATAAACGGGCTCTACACCCTGGCTGATCATGCGAAGCCCGAAATGGCGATCGCGCCGCAGCCCAAGATGTGGCAGGGCTTGGAAGAGCTGGATCGTTGCCTCATTGCGCTCATTGAACAGCACGTCATGCAATCTGAGCTGCGCCAACTCGAGCCATATGACGGAGCGTTTGCCGAGTCTCTTAACCGTTCCATTCTGGACGCGGTATGGGACGACTGCCAGCACAACCCAAACCTGTTCAATCTCTTCCAGCGCCAGGCTCAGCAATTCGGCAAGGCGAGAACGACCGCGAGCCAGTTCTTTCAGTACATGGAGATCGCCTTTGGTGTCGAAGGAGCCACTTACCTCGTCGACTTCCTGCTCAACGTGCTTCCGGAAGCCACGCTGCGCAAGCAACTGCTACGCGCGCGCTGGCGGCGTGTGCAACGACATTTGACCAAGCGCGTCGCCGCCATCGCCTGATGAATTTAGACAAAGAACCCTACACGAAACGATCGAAACGCCATGTAACTGAGGGCTTGAGCAGCCAGACCCTGTAACAAATAACCGCCGGCGAATTTTGATCACTCCAATGCCTCCACCTCCCCGTTCGTTCGTTTTGCCGCAACCATTGAAAGGCCGCGGCTGCTGATTTTGATTTTGTTTTTGAAGTCGAGATGTCGCTGGACGATTTACGCGAGCACCATGCTGCATGGTGCAAGAGCCTGCAACAGGCCATTCAAGCGGACGCGTGGGGCCAGGTCCTCGAAGCCGTCGAAGCCTACGAACGGTGCGTTGACCAAGCCGTGAGGCGTTTACGCTGGCCTCGCCAGGATTCTCAGTGCTGTCGTGTATCAGACTTGCCAGCGCCATCGAGCAATTGTCGCCGCAATGCCACGAGCTTACTCCGGATCAAAAGGTGTGTCCGCTGTTCCAATTTACGCCAACCTGCACCAGAGTCCCAGTCTCACTGTTGTGGAATTCTTCAGCTCGCGGTCGAGCGAGTGGCTCGATCCGCTGAGTTGCGAGCCAAATGCCTCAGCTCCGTCGACGGTGAGCGTGACTCTCCCACCAAAGAGGACATGGAGCAGATTCTAGCGCGTGCGTCCTGAACAGCTGCGTCTAGGCAGGCATTCCCAATTCGTTTTAGTGGACTAATGACGACTCGTGATGGAAACAGTTCTTCGAGGACTGTTGACGGAGGACCAGCCAGTTTTTCCGCTTGATTTGGCCGACGCAACGACGGCTAGGGCGGCAGCGAAGTCCTCGACCGTCCAAATCGTCGAAGCCGACGACAACGACACATTAGAAGACTATGCAGAATGTGGTGCGACAAAGCCACAGCTCAACCGCGTCGCCGGTAGCTCATACTTCGACCTGGAGATCTTTCGAGTCGGCCTCAAAGATGCAACTTCGTACGTCAATCCTACAATTGTCGTATCAGTCTTTGACCGAGACGGCAAGCAGATGGAAGAGCCCAAAGAAACGACCGTGGGTTCGTCTGGAGAGCCACAGCACATTAGGTTTCACAAGGCATTGGTTCAGCTGGAGGCGAGCGTGGAGCTCATGGAAGAGTGTACGTGACAGTTGTTTCAACTACAATTCTGTTGGCTGATTTGGTGGGGCGCGACAACTGAGCAAAATGGTGTCTTGTGTCTCGTGGTAGGCGGGGCGGCTGTGTTCTTCGAAGTCTGCCACTACAAAGCCAAGAAGCGCAAAAAGTCATGTCGCTGCTGGTCGCTGCTGGAGATGGATGAGGTCAAGAACGACTCTGGCGGGCCACGTCCGCTTGCGTTGGAGCTCTATCAAAAGCCGATAGATCCGAAACGCAAGCGGATCCATCTTTTTACGGTCAAAGAGCTCTTTCTGCACGTGCAAGTCCGGGTCACGGCCGTATAGATTCAAATCAGCAGCGTCTACCTCAGGCTTTCCATGTATAATTCTAATCCGACAAGCTCGCGGCGATCACGTAGTCGAATCCAAAGCGGATTTTGCGTTTGCCCCCTTCAAGAGACACGCGCATCCGCTCTTCAAACTTCTCCAGCGACGCCTCCATGGTGGCGGCTAGGGCGTCGTCACGAAACCACTTGAGCTGGTTACGCGCGACGTTAAGCTGCCTCGTGATGGTCTCGACGGTGTACACGTTGGTCATTCGGACGCTGTCGCGCACGCGGAGGCCACTCTTCACGAGCTGCCTCTGCATCCACGTGAGCGGGAACTCACGGTAGCAGCGACGGCCGGCTAGCAAAATGCATGCGTCGCGCAATCGCGCCATGTCCTGCACGAGCGCGGCGTCCTCGCTCGACGGGGGCGCGCAGCAGCGACATGGCGGCTGAGCTGGTCCGCTCTCTGCCGCAGTCTCAGGCTCAGTCTCGGTCAGCGGCTCCAGTCCAACGACATAGATACGACCCTGCGGTGCAAGCAGCATCTTGAGTCGGTCGAAGATCTCGTCCTGAAAGTACGGCGCAAAGCCTTCAATTGAGCCCACGAGGTAGTCTGGGTGGCATCGACTCACGCGCGCAGGTCAGAAATGAGCCAAGAAAGCAATGTTTTTTCGTCGCCTATGCTTCTCACCTGCGACGATGACATCGAACGGGGCCTCCTCCGCGAGAAATTGCGTGTTGAGCCAATTCCCCGCGTGAACCTGCAGCGGTAGCGCACTGCCACCGCCGAACTCCCGCTCCAGCTCGTCGGCGAGCGGCTTTTCCCCAGTGACAGCCACGATCTGGGAGATCTGCGGCGCCAGACGCGTGAGCCAGCGTAACGAGTGACGACCAGTACCCGCGTCCAGCACGCGTCCCCACGGTGCACTTCCCTCCGATGCCAGCGCCAGTGCGGCCTCCTGCGCCTCGATCCAGCCGAAGAGCGAGTCAGTCGGAGCAGTTGCCATGGAGGTCAGGGAGTTGTTTTTGAGCGACGTCAACCATTGAGAGGTGTATTAAACCAACCGCGTGCACACGATTTTCTTTTTAACCAGTAAAAGGATTCCATTTCACTTATCTGTGGCATGAGACGAGGTATCACTCCTTGGTGACGTGACCTCATGTGAGGCTCAGGTTCGTGGTCTACTTCTTCTCCTGGTAAAACAGGAACAGCACGCTGAACACGAAGACACCAGCCATCATCGAGAACGCCGATGTGTAGTAAGGGTACGCGGCCGGAATGAAGCGCTCGTATTCATCATGCTTGAACGGGCGGAGGGACACCTGCGTCGTCGTGTGCAGCGTCGTGAGTCCGCGGCGGCGGTACAGCACACGGAATTGGAAGATGCCGTACGCGTCCGGCGCCTCGAACGTCACCGAAAAGTGGCCCTTATCGTCATGCGTCATCGTTTTGCGCACGTGCGGGTCGAGCATCACAAACTCGAGCTGAACGTCGGACGCCTTGAACGGCGCCCAGTTGCCGTCCCGGAGTTCCTGGATGTCGAACGAGTACGTCAAGTTGTCTTTAATGCGGTAGACAAGCGAATCGCGCGCAATTTCAGCGTCAGGATAGAGCGTGATCGGCAGGTCCGGGCGCTCCGCATCCTTGAGCATCTTGTCTGGGGAGCGGCCGTCGGCGCGCTTGTGGGACACATTGGTCATGCGGAGCACCCCGTTCTCCTGAAAAACCCACTTGGACACAGCTTCGCTGAACGCCTCGTTCGAGAACGCATCCGAGAAGTACTTGTCGCTGAAGACGTCGAGCGAGCCTGAGAAGATCATGCGGGCATTGTTGCGCGCTTGCACGGCTGTCACGAGGCCAATCTCGTTTCCAAAGAGCAGGTCGTTCTCCACCACCTTGGCCGTGATCTCCTTCACTGGGTTCGTCGAGTATGCTGTCGCCGGCGCCGTGAGCACGTGGAAAGCCAGGATGTTGTTTGGCTCGAGGCTGAGGCCAACGCCCGTGAACGCGACCGGCTTCTTGTTGGGGGTCTTCGGATCTGCGAGCGACTTGCCGACAACGCGCGACGACTCGACAAAGTCCGACGCCGCCACGATGGCGTTGTAAATGTCCTCACCGTTCGCGATGGCGTTCATGTGATCGATCACGAGGTTGCCCTTCTTTTCGAACTCGACGCCACACTCGAGTGCAAAGTCGCGCTGCATCTTGGTCAACTTCGAGCTGCAAAGCGTACTGCTGTTAGACAAAATGCACTATCTAATCATACTGGCGTGCAAGAAGGACGAGGCACCTGGAGCTGAGAAGCACGTTGCCCCCCTTGTCCACAAACTGGAGAAGATCCGCCTTCGTGAGCTTGCCCAGCTTCTTCTGCGGCGAGAAGATGACGAGGTTGTCGAACTGGCGCACACCATACTCTTCGAGCGTGAGCTCTGGATCGTTCACGAAGAAGCTTAGGTCGTGGCCCCTCTCTACAGCGGCGCAAACAACAGTAAAGTCAGCCCTAGATTCTGTCGTGTAGAATCGACTCAGCAGCTAGACTGGGGACGCACTCGTGAGAAGCTGGAAGAACTTGGAGTGCGTGGTTTGGATGTCGGAGGTGTCGACTAGCACAGCCGTGCGGAAGGCGTCGGCGGTCACCAGGAGCAGCGCCGCGCAGAGGCAGGCGGAGGCGATGAGCGCGCGCAGCGGCATGGGCACGCGTGGCATGCTGTGGGCGCGTGTTGATCTTTCTGATGAGGAGGGGGCTGTGGCAGCAGCCGGTACTTCACACGACATAACAATATGATATGGATCTAATCAAGGTTCGTAATTGAAGTTTCTTCCCAAAACAGGGTGCTACTACCGTGGGAGAGTCGAAGCGAGACCTCATCGCTTCTGTAGTGTGTGTAATTATGCACGGAGCGACGCCAAGACTTATGAACTGCCGAGGAAGTCGGCCATGTTGAGCTTCTGGACCTCAAAGTTGCCGTCTCCCTCAGTTCCAGGAAACGGCGCACCGGGCGACTTGGCGATAGTGGCAGAGGCCTTGTCTTTCCCTTTCGAGTTGTCCTTCTTCGGCTTTTCTTTCTTCTCCTTCGCTTTGGGCTTCTCCTTTTCTTTTTCTTTCTCCTTCTTCTTCTTGGTCGCTTTTTCACTTGCCGAAGATGCTTCTTGGTTTGACGTGGACCGTAAGAGCTTCCGGATATGGTGCACAGCGTCTCGATGGTTTTCAGTGACGATCTCGGGAGCAGTTCCGCGAAGCACGTCGTTCATCACTTGCAACGCCGCGAACTCGCTTCTGACATCAGCCTCCGTACGAATCCCGGTACGCTTGAGCTCGCCAATTAAGCCAGAGAAGAACTTGACCAAGCTGCTCAAATCCGTCTCAACTGTCGTCGCTGCAGCAGTCGGACTCGGGAAGCAGTGGGTGCGGATGAGTACCCGCCTGGTGTACTCTTTTGCACAACGATCAAGGCTCAGTCGAACCACTTTGGCGAAGAAAAATGCACTGCTAATCCATCGCTTCAAGTCGTTGTAATAATCGTCGAGCGTCGTCAACAAAGTCTCCACGACTGCTTCGTTTTCATCCCACTTTTTGGAGAACCATAGTCTGAATGAGTCCTATCATAGACGAAACAGTTTGTCAGTCATGTCAACTATCATTTCCAAGAGCATTCTCCAATCCGCACATGCTCCACTTCCGCAAAAATCTTGCCAACGAGCAACTCGCACGCCAAGGCCGAGAGTTTCACAATTTCAGTGGATGTTGAGTCCAACCCGTCCCCCATGAAGTTGTCGAACGCGTCCTTTTCGTCGGGATCACGAGAAGCAAACGAGATTTCTTCCACGAGCTCCGGGCATTTAGCCTGCAGCACGTCAGTGTCGTTTATGAACGAGCAGAGCGTCTGAATATCAACTTCCGTGACGTTGGCCGCGATGCTTTCGTATCGCGACTTGAGTTGGTCCATCAATGCTTCTAGGCATTGGTTGACGACACGCCCGACTAGACGCCCAGTGAGCCACTCCTGGCCGATAGAGATTTGAGACTTGAGAATGTTAATGATGTCGTTCGGCCGAGTGGATTGAAGTTCTCCGTTGGGGCCGAAAACAAGATCTTCTTCGCGTTTCCAGACGTTTGTAACCCACATGTGGATTTGACCTTGAATCTGGTCCAAGTACAAGCCCATGAGCATCTGAGCTGTTTGCTCCAGCACGATCGAAGCGCGCGCCCGTTTATACTTGGTGATTTCCATGTTGTAGTACTCGATCCACTGCACGAGCTGAAGTTGCTCAGCGATCCCTACGTCCGGATGGGAGCACTGTTTGCTGATTTCGTTTTCGAGAATTGTGTTGTATGTACTCGTGAACACGTGCATGACATCGATTTCCACCGGAAAGCATGCCACGACATCCGACTGGACGATTTCCAAGTCCATCAATAACTGGTTTGCAGCGTCCAAAACACTTTCGAGGGGCTTGGAACTCTTGGCTTCCGCTTCTTTTTCGGCAAGGCGGAACATTTCGTCTACCTTCTTCGTCAGATGCGTTGCGATTTCAGTCTTGCAGCGCTCGCTGTAAGGAATCTGCAGATCCGGCACGGACTTCATAGTTCTATCCAGGTACTCTTTCTTGGAGTCAGCAAAGCGTCGTCGCCGTCGCTCCATGAGATCCATCACTTGGAAGGCGTCCGTGAGTCGCTTTTTGTTGAATTGGGCGACTTGAACGCAATGATTCATGCACCCCCACACTTCACTGGCAATCTTTTGATGGAGCCCATCGACTGCATCCAATCGCGAGGCCATGGAAGCCAAGATGCGAGTCTGGGCGTTGCTACAAAGCAACCCGAAGTTAGTGAGAAGACGATTTCGAAGTAGAAACCGTTAAAAAGTAATAAGCCACCTGCTTCCGATTTCATCTGAACTCTCCGTGGCGCACATTCGTAGCTGTCGCACTCATTTCAAATGAGAACAAACAGATCGATTCCGCTGGAAGAAAAAGTGTCTACCTCCTGCAAAATCTTTTGACGCCAGTCGTCAAATGTCTGCCATTTCGCGTACACGTTGACAATTTCGCTCAGCCGCTCGTCGAGTGTCGTGTCCAGCTCAGTGATCTAGTCAGCACGAAGCATTAGAATGCGTGATTACATCACGGGTGGCACATCTTGATCGTCTGCCCCACCTTTGCTGGCAGTTCTTCGTAAAAAACCATTTGGTTCTCGAGTTCTTTCAAGTTGCGTCTCGCGATACTTATGCCGGATGAGAGTTTCTTTTCGCCCAGCTCGTCGTTCATCTTGCGACAATTTTGATTGAGGGACTCGAAGTTGCGAACAATGTGCGTGACTGTGCCCTCCATCTCCAGCAGCGTACTCGCACGCTCGATTTCATCAACATGGGCTTGCACAAATGCGTCGAGCTGGCCCTTCGTGCTATCCTGCTTGCGCAAGTAGTCGTGTTTGATCTCGTGGAGCTGAGGGCAGAGCACGCGGGTCAGTGGCGTGTAGCCTAGGTTCCTCTACAGTAGGCCGGGGTCCTCACGAGCTGGGAGTTAAGCAGCGAGGTCTCAGTCGAGTCTTTGAGCTTGACGCGCAGCACCTCCACAGGGTCGCGTGCTTCTTTTTCCAGCAGCGAGATCATCGTGTCTCGTCCGCTCCACGTGCTGAGGTCGAGTGTCGCTTCGCCTACTTGGATCTCGTCCAGCTATCAAGAATGATGATCATCCTAGACGTCAACTTAGAAGGGGTCTTAACCTCCCAAAGTTAACGTTGGTCCTGAGAGAGTGATGTCGCTTGCCAGGTGAACTACAGTGTGGTTGGAGAAGAACGGAGAGCTGGCGCGATGGTGCTGGGTCTGTTGATGCGCGAGCAAGAGGAGCGGCGGCTCGTCTTCGACTTTGAGATGATGCTGCCAGACGACACAGATATGCAGGACGACGGCAGCGACCCAAACGGCCGGAAGGATTTCAAGCGCGGCACTGTCGTCTGCCGCCACTGGCTGCGTGGGCTCTGCATGAAGGGTGACAACTGCGAGTTCCTGCACCAGTACGACATGTCCAAGATGCCCGAGTGTCGCTGGGGAATGGAGTGCCAAGTGCCCGAGTGTCCCTTCCGCCACGTCCCTGACGAGGAGCGCGTCGAGTGCGCGTTCTACCGCCAGGGCTTTTGCTCGCATGGACCAAATTGTCGCTACCGTCACATCAAGCTGGCGCGTGAAGAGTGCCCCGAGACGGCAGACTTTTCTTTGCAATCCAAGGTCGCGGACGAAGAGAACGTCAAGCGCCGCAAGTCGCAGCCCGTGAACGAGTTTTTCAAGATCGCGATCTGTAAACACTGGGCCAAGATGGGCAGTTGCCCGTTTAATGACGACTGCCATTTTGCCCACGGCGATAAAGAGCTGCGGCCTTTTCCCAAGGGCGATCGAGACGCGCGTGAAGGGTCTGTGGGTGGTCGGTCGAATGAGCAGCCGCCACAAGCAGTAGGTGGCGGGCTGCCTTCTACTGGTCCGCAAGCACCGCCTCGTCTCGTGATGCCCGACGAGGGCAAATTCTGCAAGTACTTCCTCATCCATTCGTTCAGCTACCACAATGTGGCTCACGGGGTCCATTATAACCAATGGGCGCTCCCGCGGGAGCTTCACCAGGCGCTCAAGTTTGCGTCTGGGACGTGTGATGATGTTTTTCTGTTCCTCACGGTCACGCCGAGCAAGCACTTTCAGGGGGTTGCGCGGCTTGTCCCGGGGGCTTTGCTGAGTGTTGGTGTGGACGAAGGCGAGGATCTGTCGGCAGGTATCGTTCCTTACAAGTGCGATGGTAAGGCGACATGGAGCGGGGCATTTGGTGTCGAGTGGTTGCGCATCTGTGAGTGTCCATGGGAGCGTCTCGCCCAATATGAGAACCAGAATGTTGCCGTCGACCAATCGTACGTTATATTCTGCACTGGTCGTATACCTCGTTTCTCACATTGCGACTTTTGCGTCTTAAGGTCAAATGGTTCCGAGCTCGAGTCTGAAGTGGGCCAGGCGTTGATGCGCCTTCTTTTTCACCAGCCTCAAATTCAGCTGCACTATCGCTCTGTAGAAGACGAAGATAAGTTGCCTGGTAGGGCTGAAGAGCTTGCTACCCGCCGACGCGAGGCAGCTGAAAGTGTTTTCGGTGGCCCGCCTCCGAAGTGGAGCGTCACGACTCCAGGGTTTGTGTTCGGGTGCAACAATTCAACCATCGACGAGTGCTTTGGCCGTATGTTGTTCGGCTCTCCCGCTGATCAAGAGACAGAAACCGTCAAAAACGTGGTCCCAGGGACGCCTCTGTTCTTGCTCAACATGTCCGACAACCATCTCCTCGGTGTCTTTGAAGCCATTTCGCCAGCAATCAGCAATATGGTCCCAGGTGCTTTTACTCACGGCTCTCAGACTTCACCACTACCTGTGCATGCTCGTTTCGCAGTGGGTTTGAACGCCCCGGCAATCAACTCTGCAGACCCAAAGATTCGGGCCATATTTGGGGAGAGCGGGTTGCGCGTCGGCCCATTGACCCAACAGACAACTCAACGACTCGCGGATCTGTTTTCAGAGCGGTGCAGCCCCATGTTTGGTCGACCTCCGAATGCGATGCAACCACCATCAATGGGTATGAGTGCAGGCATGCCTCCACGTGGACTAGACCAGCAATTACGTCGTTCGCAATCCAATTCTTCGTCCACAGCAACTGGATCCGGCCATGGGGGTTCAGGTGGTCGTAGTGGGGACAGTTCAACCCCGGCTTTCACTGAAAAAATGCTCGTCGGCATTGAGCCAGATAGCGACTTCGGCGTGACTCGTCGCATCATTGGCCCGGCCGGCTCGCACATGAAGCGTATCAGCCAGGAATCGGGCGGTGGTGCTAAAATCAAAGTTCGGGGGCGCGGGTCTGGGTCAAAAGAGAGTACGGAGGACGAAGCGAACGAGCCTTTGATGATCATTGTATCGGCTGAGAACGAGCGGAGCTTCCGCATCGCGTGTGAGCTTTCAGGGCAGTTGCTTGCCAACATTCATCGCGACTACCAAATATTTCGCCAACGTCAGGAGCGGGGCGGAGACCGAGGCAGTCGCCGTTAGTCTCGAAATGGTGCACAAAATTGAGTCCATGTATTGGCTTTCAAAACACTATCTTCTGTCCTAGTTGACTTTTTTGGAAGGCAGGACATTCGCGACCGATTGTGCGTACGAAATGAGCCGCTTGACGGACGTGATATACTTGCGCTGTGCCTCATTATTCATGACGTGGGCTTGTTTGTTGGCATTGATTTTTTCTCGGCCAGTGCGTTCGTGAATGCCAACCATCGTTACACCGATGGGCCAAGCTGCGTTGCCGATCGCGAGTTTGATGTACGCGTCGTTGGCCTGCACAAACTCCCCCGCTTTGCAAAATCTGACAATTTGAACGAGATTCGGGAGGATGTCCGAGGAGACCTCGCGCTTCTTGCAGAGCTTGAACAACGGCCGAATGTAGTCTTTGCATTGCTTCATAGTCTTCGTCGCGATCTTGCCCTGCGCCGCGCGCTTGATGTGATCAGGGCGATCGGCGAGATCTTGCTCCCATCGCCGAAGCATTCCCTTGAAGAATCGGTAGACAAGCATCACGTCATCCGTCTCGCCGTCTTCGACATCGTCATCATCGGCCGTCACCTGGCGGTGCTGGTCCGCTTTTGTGGGTTGCTCGTCGCCCTCATTGTCGAACATCGCATCAACTCGGTCACGCACGTCGTCGTCTCCATTTGTGAACTCGTTTCGGGTGGCGTGGCCTTCGCCCAGCTCGTCCTCGCGTCGCGTCGCAGCCGCATGCTCCGCTTCCCGAAGTCGCGCCATGCGCTGCCGGTCCGACTCACCAAAGAGAGTGATCGGTTTCCCAAGATCGCGCAGTCGGCGCCGCATCTCCGTCCATGGAAGCAAGGCCGCCTCCTCCTCCTCACCTTCGGCGACGCGTTGCTGCGTTGCTGCTGGGGGCTCCGTCTCCGTGGTCTCTAGACGGCGCTTCTTCGACGCTTTCTCCTCCTGCTCCAGCGTCTCCTGCGCGTAGAGCAAGCCCTCGACGTCCGCGCGCCGCATGTACTTGGTCTTCGAGGCGCCTTGCTTCTCCGCGTTGATCGCCGACAACTCGCGCTTCTTCGCCGCCATCACCTGGAGCAACGAGTCCATGGTCCAGCTCTTTTCGCGTATTGGCAGCTTCCGTGTCGTTCACGTCTTCACAGGCTTGGAGAAGCCTACCGTTTATTAGGGGGTTTCAGACTTGACGATTTTTTGAGAATTGGAGGACCAGATATCTTGCTAAAAATTGGTCCCAAAGCCGTCTCTCTAGCCAAAGACCCCAGTCAAGAAATTACACTGGCTAAAGCAAGAAAAACCAGCCTGGTCTCCCAATTCTCATTCTATCTCCAGAAAATAATACAACAAGTTTCAGTGACAGTAGTTTTCGAGCAGAATTCGCAAACGACAAAAATACGAACACTGGGCAACCAACGCGCTGCTCGGCACAAATATCAGCTGGGTCAGCTCTTGTCACCGCTGTGTCCTCACGTTATGGGCTATCTTCTTCGATGTCGATGTGTCGTTTCAGCCTTGAACTTGCCATCGTCTGCAGCGAGCCTCGCGTCTTCACCATCGTGGTTGAAGTGCTTGGCGGCAAAGGAAAGTACTCTCAAGTATGAATACCCGCTAAATTCGACGTATCGTTTTCAAGAGGGCGTGGAGTAATTTCTCGCCTCCCAAAAAATACTTCAAGAAAAACACCTCACAAGGTGTTTTCGTTGGAGTGATTTCTCTCAAAATATCACACCAAAAAAATGCTCACTCAGAATCTGAGCGGGCATTTTTGGGGTTTCAGTCTTAGATCTGAGTCAGATCTAAGTCTGAAACACCCTATTATTTGGATGGATTACGTGGTAACCCGCTTTCACAAGAACCACCAACACCATAGAGCGACAGACCCTGGAGGAGTATCTATCTATCTATCATGGCCTCTTCTTCCCCGTCGTCGCTGGAGCCCTGGCTCGCCGAATGGCCCAGCGTCCGCGCCCGTGTCGACGAACTGGTGCTCAGCCTCAAGCGCCGACAGCTCGTTGGCTCCTACGACACGGCCAAACGCGTCATGGTGCTGGTCAGCCAAATGGTGCGTCCGCTTCTCAAAAACGGAACGGGCTGGGACTCACAGATCGTCGCTATGGATAGTTGGAGACCATCAACTGGCAGACCGCCAGTGAGATCACTGACAAAGTGCGCAGTCTCGGCCACATGCTGACCAAGGCTCACCCGAATGGTACGTCGGTATTGTGTTCTTGGAGCTCGCACCGTTGTCGGGACTGATGCCATCCTGACAGAACTGGCGATTGGCAACGTTGTACGCCGCGTGCTGTTCATTATTCGAGAGGAGCACGCTAACGCTGCCAAATCGGCTCCGCCGAGTGAATCCAAGTCGGCGACGTCCAGCCACAGCTACCAGTCCCGGTCGCTCGGCTCGATCCTCGCCCCTGGAACCGATTCCGACCTTTCCACACCCATAGCTGACCTCAAGTCGGTACGTTGGGCCACCTGGTGGCTCATCGATGCCTTTATTTCAGATCGCTAAGTTGATCCTGTGGATGCACCAGTCGGTGATGGAGGGGATCGCAGAATTGATTGACGAGATTGACAGTCTGCACGTGACGATCGCGGACCAGTCCATGGAGTACATCCACACCGACGAGGTCATTTTAACATACGGTCAGTCGACGTCTGTTGAGGAGTTTCTCAAGAACGCAGCCAAGAAGCGCGATTTCAAGGTGATCGTAGTCGAATCGTCACCGTCGCTAAACGGCCAGCGAATGGCGCATTCGCTTGCGTCTAGCGGCCTTGACGTTACCATCATTCCAGACAGTGCAGTGTTTGCGATGATGGCTCGTGTCAATAAGGTCGTCGTGCCGGCCGCAGCTGTCGTCGCCAACGGCGGCCTCATCGCACAGTCCGGCCTGCAGAACATCGCTCTCGCGGCCAAGAAATGCTCCGTGCCGGTCGTGTGCGTCGCCGGTTTGATCAAGCTCTGCCCGCTCTATGCGCATGACCTTGACATCTTGAACGAACTCGTGGCACCGTCCAGCATTTACAACTATGAGGACACGGTGGAAAACGTAAGTCTAGCGCAGGTAGGTCCATGTTTCATGCTTTGTCCTATGATGTGCTCATCCGTGGCGTGATGTGTGTAGTTGGAGGTACTGAACCCTGCGTACGATTACGTGCCGCCCGAGTTCGTATCGCTTTACATCACCAACACTGGTGCGCACCAGCCTTCGTACATCTACCGTCTGCTCGCTGAGTATTACTCGCCGCAGGACTACCAGCTAGCCTAGACAGACGCCTCCATAACTGTGATAACGTTCACATATCCTCTCCACTCCGTAGGTTTGCATCACAATATGGGTTCGAATTTCCCACTGCGACTTCTATGCTGAACGCATCCGAAACACAGTTGACTGTGTCAGGAAGGAGAAATTGAAGTGAAACCTGCCAAGTACGATATGGGACCTTCCAACGGAGATTTGTCCGTGTTGATCTTGTGTGCCGCTCGCCTTCCAATCCATTTAGGACTCCCAGTCTCCAATTTATGCGGTCCTCGTCGTCGCTTTCGCTGCCGCTTTTCGCTGCGGCCCAGATCGACGCGCTCGTGGCGCTCAGCCGTGACGCAAGCGCACCCACGAGCTGCACTCAGCACGCCGAGCTGCTGGCGCGTGCGCTGGCGCTGGTCTCCCGCCGGCACCTCGTCGCGTCCCCTACGCGCGCGCGCGCGACGACGCTGGCGGCCATCAACGAACTGAAGGCGGCGCTGCAGCAGCACGAGGCGTTTGCCGTGAGCGATGCCGAAGACGAAGCGTTCACGGCGCCGCACCAGCAGCTTCTGGAGGGCGCCCTGCTCGCGCTGTGGGCCAATGTGTCGACGTATGAAGTGCTTATCGCACTCGCGGATCTCATTGTGGCCGTCGACTTTATCCCGCATGCATTGCGTTTCTGGAAGATGCAGCGCCGGCGCCCGGTCCGTGCGACCATCCAGAGCGGTCCATTCGAGTGGTTCCAGCCAGAGTACGTCGAAGAGCGATGGACGGGAGTTGCTCCAAATCCTCTCATTCTATACTTGTGTGATTGTCGCAGAAGCGATCGTATTACGATTGATGAGCGCATCTACAGTCTTGAGTCCACCTTAAACGCGATCTTGGTGCGTGTCTGGCCGCTGGAGGCTGAATGGGACAGACTCTGTGTTCTAATCGAGTGTGATTATGTCGGCACAGACGAAACTCGGTCAGCTTAAAGACCTCTCTACTCGTCTGTTCAACACTAGCGTGGAGGACATCCACCAACTACGTTCACTTGTTGTCGAATGCCTTGAACTTTTGGAACGCGCGTATGGCTCGAGTGGCATCGTACCGCCGCGCCACGGAAAGGGTGCTTTCAAAACGCTCCAGCCGGTGCGCTTCACAGCAGTTCATTATGGTGGGGGGGGGCTTGCTTTTGTTTTAAAGCGATGCACTTCCAGTTCTGAAACCAAGTTGTGTACCATAGAAGCTTGCACGACAGTTGAGAGCGAAACAGGAAAGACGACCAGCTCAAGCGTTTTGGGTTCGTTGGGCAAACTCCGCGTGAACTTGGACCGATTTGCCACCGCACGCGAACAGTTCGAGGTGTGTTTCACGACTGCCATGACGCCTTGTCGTGTTCCCTCGAAGATTCGTCAGCGGTAAGAATACTATTGGGGCTTTGCGGCGAACGGGTCAAGTCATCTAATACTGACGTGTTGTTGTCTAGTTGGTTGCATCTGACTGTCACTGCCGCTTGTGTTGTCACCGGTGGGGTTTGGGTGCTCCGTAACCAGCGCGAGTTTCGGGAAGCGTTACAGACGGCGAAGACGGCGACGAGCGAATTTTTCACTGAACATATGATCGAGCCCATGCAGTACGTCCAACAAAGTTTGCATGGAGCCTTTTTTGTCTCGCCACGGCGTGGGTACCGGTATTTGACGAGCTTTCCTCTTCTAGAGCAATCGTTGGTGAACTCGTGTTGAATGAAAAACCTGAGATTCAGGATGCAGCGGCGCTGCAGGATACGAAAGATAGTCTTCGCCGTATGCTCGCCGACCTACTGAAGGACAAGCACTCATCACTACCTCCGAGTGAGGTGCAACGCGTTCTCAAGGACATGGACATGTCGGTCGTGTCGTTGCAGTATGAAAAAGAGCTGGGGAGCGCCATTCGCAACATCATGTCAGGCGACATAGTGCGCATGCTCCTCATCCAGGTCCAGTTTATCAAGAAAGAGCTCATGGTCGCTATGGGCGCCATCGACGAACTCATGCACGCCAATCAGCTCAATCTGCAGATGCTTGCCACGATTCCTACGTTCATCGTGTTCGGTGGGCTCTATCGGCTCGCCAAAGAACTCTTCTATCAAGTGTACAAACGCACGAGTGAGCGTTTGTATTACGATCCAGGCGAGGTGGCGGGCTTTTTCCGCAACATCCTACGTGACATTGAGCGGTTGCTCAACAAACAGAGCCGCCCAGCCGATCTCGACGAGAACATGCTGGATGCGCGCGACACGGGATTGCTATTGCTGCTCCTGCACCAGCTACGAGACGTGTTCGATTCGAACCGCGAGCTCTTTGATGAAGATGAACAGCAGCGCTTCGACGAAGACTTGAACGACCTCATCGAGGAGGGGCTTGTTGTGACCCAGCAGCTCGCCGTTATCCAGCGCATGCACCACTCTCACCCGTTCCTCCATCGCACCAAATCATCCGCACGCTCGCTCCTCAGTTAAGCTCCACGTTCCTGGCGTGGCTACCTACACACAGCGATCCCACATAATCAGCGTTTGCTGGGGGAAAAACTGTGTTTCTATGCAGTCATGTCGATGAGATCCAAGTTCTCCTTTCAGAAGTTAGTTTGTGTCTGGAAGCTACGTTTAGTCTCAGCTGACTGCATTTGAAGCATCGCGGGTACGGTTGTTCGCAATTAACAATTCTACTCCTTCGTCGTGTCAAACGCTCGAATCACATGCGCCGGTGCTTGCACCAGCTCAATGAGCACACCCTGGCCAGAAAGCGGAGCCACTTCGTTTCCCTTTGGGTGAATGAACACGACGTCGAACCCAGCTGCACCCTTGCGAATACCCCCAGGCGTGAATCGCACGCCACTCTCCGTGAGCTCCTTGACTGCTGCTGGGAGGTCATCGATCCAAAGCCCAATATGATTAAGTGGTGGCACGTGCACCTTTGGCGACTTGGTCTCGTCAAGCGGCTGCATGATATCGACCTCGACGGCGAACGGGCCTTTGCCGCACTCGAGGATGTCCTCGTCCACGTTCTCCTTCTCGCTCTTAAAGCTACCTTTCTTTGTGAGACCAAAGATGTCCACCCAAAGATGGCTCAGTGCAGCTTTGTTTGTGCCGCCGATCGCGATCTGCTGCAGACCAAGCACACGGAACGACGACGCCTGGACAGTTGCAATACAGGCAATGAGCAAAGACGTTAGAAGCCACTCGCGTCCCCCAGCGGTCGCCTTTGGTCTCATCTACCCACGCCACGCACCAGCGCGCGCTGTTGTGCGACTTGGGAGCCAAAGCCCAAGGTCTTCGGCGCTGCTGTCGCCAAGTATCGTCCTGCAATCGCCCACATTGTTTTCGTCTCCGCCGCGCAATTTTCCCAACTCCTTGCGCGCTTTGTCCCCCGATCTTCAACTGCACAAGAGATACGCGATCAGAAGAGACCGGTTCGAAGTGGAACCTAAACCGTTAACTTAGTGGAGATCTGACAGTATTTTATTTTACTTCTACCATCTGAGTCAACCGTTGTGTGGAATCTGAGTCTGTCTGGACCTGTAGTTTGTAGTTTTGGCATTCGGGCATCAAAGTGCTAGTAACTCTCAAGCAAGAGGCGACGATGGCCCTGGCGAACGGCGGGGGCAAGCGCCGCGGGTACACGGACCCAGAGTATGTGGTCATCAACGAGATGCTGAGTACTATGGATGACGTTGACGACCTTCAGGGCAGCGGCAGCGGGGCCCAGCTCAAGCGAATGCGCACGCTCCCCGGAGGCAGTGGCGGCGAGCTACGACGGTCAATGGCGTCGGCGCTGGACGACGGCGACGACGCTGACGAGTTTGGCGATGATAGTGATGACGACGGTAGTGACGAAGATGGCAGTGACAAAAGCGGCGGGCGCCCGTCGGCGTCTTCGCGTCACACCAAGCTCACGGACCTTGAGCAGCACGTGCGCAACTTGGAGCGCGAGAACCTTCATCTCAAGCAGACGCTGCTGCTGGGCAAGAAAGGATCCGTGATGATGGCCGGTGGCGCTCGAGGTGCCCACGAAAATATTCAGCAGAAGCTCAGCGATCGTACGCGTGTCGTCCAGGAGATGGTGGACCAGCTGAACGCTCCTGTGTTGAGTCTTGGCGACGCGGCGCGCGTGTGGCACGAGGACTGTCGCATTGGCGTCGGTGTGCGCGAGTGGGACGCCTTTGGGCGGCTAGAAACAATCAGTCTGTGGAACATGATCCGCTCTGTCTTTGCAACAATTGCCGTCGACATTGTCGAGCTTCGGCCACACCTGCCAGACGGCGAAATGGTTGGTTCGCTATCTCGCGTGGGAATTCCGCCCAGCCCCTATGTCTGAACTCAATCATCCGGCATTCTATGTAGATTCTGACCAAGTGGCGTGTTCAAGGGGAGATTGCATCACCGGCGCAGTTGCAGATGGTGATCTCGTCTGAGGACTGTCCAGCCACCATGAAGGTGGCTCTCAAGGCCATCAAGTCGAGCGACCTCACGTTCACAGTCACCACTTATGTCATATTCCACGACTCGCAAATCGCTGAGCAGCACCATTGCTGGGATCAGGTAGGTGTGTTCAAGCGACTCTTTGGGGGCGAGATTCCGCCGTCTGTGCAGGAGATCCTCGTGATCCCAGAAGAAGACGAGGAGGACGGCGATGGGGACGATAACGGCGAAGACACCGACTGAGTCCGTACCCTCAAAAGTAGTGCCAGCCCATTTTGTATTTAGTAATGTTACCATGAGGTATCCACCATCTCTAGGATTGCTCCCCTAGTTCCATCATCACAGTCTCAAGCTCACCTTCCAGCCGCTTCTTCCGCCCTTGTAAAATCTCCGCGAGCTCCTCCAGTCGGCTGTTGGCGGAAATCCGCATCGTCATTGCCACATCTTCGTGTTCGCTTCGCAGAGCCTCCCACGCTGCTGCTACACTGCGCTCGCCTATCTCAGTGTCGTCCAATTGGCCCACGAGTTTGCCGAGCTGTTTCTGGAGGCCTTCCATTTGAGTCTGCAGCTGCGACTTGGCGTGTTGGAGAGCCTCTTTTCGCTGCTTGGATCGCAACAATAGCTCGTTTTTCTCATCTTCGCACGCGCGAAAATGGTGAGAAGCTTTCTCCAGCTGCTCGCGGCGGTTTTTCTCCACGTCTAAAAGTGCGAGCTGCTCACTGATCTTAGTCGTCACCGACCGAAGCGATCTCTCTTTTACCCGAAGAGACTGTTTCGCTGCGGACAGCGGCTCCAAGACTGATACGTGGTAGTCCAGAGTTTTCTCATTTAGCCATGAGAATGTGTTGTCCCACTCGAACAACAGAGCAGCTGTGGTGCCCAGAACATAGGACGGAGAGGCAGCGTACTCTCCCGACAACTCGTTCACCCGGGTCGGGGCGACGACTATCTCGCGCTGGCGTCCACCTCGGTCATCAGACGCTGTCTCGACCGAGAGGTTGAAGTTGATATCGGCGCCGTCTTCTTTCACAACAAACTTCCACTCCACTCGCCAACCGGGCTTGTCACAGTACACGGGTAAACTGAACGTGGAGCCAGCCTTGACGATAACCCCACTGTTCAGTGTCAAGTATTCCTCGTATCCTTGCGGCAATTCTGGCAGGTCGGGAATTGCGGTGAAATCTCTTTCAACTCGAGTGAGGAGCTCTCGCTGAGCCGATGGTAATGCGCCATCTTTTGCTTGCTCGGCAGCGCCTTGATCCATATCTTCGCGCACAGCACAAGCATCTCGGAAGGCTGACGAATACTCGTCCAGGCTCGGCTGCAACTCTCGGATAACGCTCGCCGTTGTCTGCGCATACTCGTCGACGCGTTCCTTGTGCTTTGCCTCCATCTCGTGCTCGTACTCCTCACGCTCCTTCACCCGGCTGTTGCGCAAAGCGGCTGAATCAGTATCGTTGTGAGCAACAACCTGTTCGATTTCTTTTTCCATCGGATCTGCGACTGTCGTCACGTCCGCTGCTTCAAGCTCTGCAATCCGCTGTTGGCGAGCTTGGCTCATTTCTTGAAGGGTCATCCCACGATTAATTTGAACGACCATGCCGTCGGCATTGGCCGGAACGCCAGCTCGCCCGTTTGCCAGTCGTAAATGTTCTCGCATCCTGGCTAGGCTTTGACTTTCTATCAGCTTCTCCCTAAGATCAGTGATGAGGCGCTGATCTTCCACTTGACGCATCGAGACGCTTTCGATTTCCTCGAGAAGGCGGGTAACCTGTCCCTCCCTGGCGTCATGGGCTTCCTTTAGTGTACTTAGCTCCGCTAAAACGCTGGATGAGGGCGCTCGTGGATCATCTTCATGTTCGATGATTTGTTTATCAAGCTTGGCTTGTTCATTTCGAAGTCGTTCAACTCTGTCCTCAGCTGTGGTTTGCAGCAGTTGGATTTCAGCGATGCGCTTTGTCAGTTGATGATTGTCTGCTTCTAAGGCACGAAGCTGCCCACGCAACTTGATTTCCTCACCCGACGACAGGTGAGTGAACAAAAACGCTTCTTCAAGGTCAGAGCATGCAAGCAGTGCCGCAGTTGGATCTGTCGCCTCCACGACATTTACTGCCACCTCGTTCTTTTTCTGCTCGACCCGTGCCTGAACCTCGTCGATCTTGAGCTCTAGCTCAGCTTTGTCCCGTTCAATTACCAGCGCACCCACAGAAGCTTGGATGCTTGTGGCTTGGCGAAAATTGCGATATTCTTCTTCATGCATTGTTATCTGCTCGTCGCGCTGGACAACGGATTCTTTCAGTTGTTCGATTTGCAGTCTTGACAGATTTAGCGCATCTTCTGTCTCGTGAAGACGCATCTTGTACTCTTGGATTTCCGTCGCTCTCAGCGCCAAGGTCTCTTCATGGACCGTGCGTCTTGCAACTGCGAGCTCCTCTTTTTCTTGCTGCAACTTAGTTGACCTCGCCATCGCTGCGTCACATACTGCCTGTAGGTCCTCATTGGAGTGCTTCAGCGATCTCAACTCCTCCGTGAGTTCTTTCAGCTGGGTCGTTAATACGAAGACCTTCTGTTCTGCCTCCTCCTGACGCATGAGCACAGCCTGCTCCCCTTTTTCTAGACGGGCTTGAGCGTCTCTTTCCCTCGTAACGGCAGCATCGCGCTCCGCTCGTACCGTCGACATTGCCTGAGAAAGGGTCTCATTCTCCTTGCGCATGCTGTTGAGCAACTCCGCGCGTTTCTCTATCTTTTTTAAGGCTGCACGTGAGCGCGTGCGGTACCGAGAAAACTCGGCTTCCGCGTTCTGCAATTGCACTTTCAATGCTTCAATCTCCGCGGTACCTGATTGCGCGTTGGCCGCTATCGATGCTGCTTGAGCTTGAACCGAATCGAGCGTTTCCAACCGGCGCTCCAACAAAGCGTTTTCATTCTTCAGCTCACTAAGCGAGACTTGAAATTGTTCATTTTCCAGCTGGATCTTCTGAGTTTCGCCCTCAAGTGTACCCGTTGCCTCGGCCAAGTCTGCTTCACGTTTTGAGAGCAACTCGTCGTATTCAGCTCGCATTCTCTTCAGCTGATCCATGAGTTGAGCACAATGCTGGTGCAATGCCTCTGACACATCATCAAATGATGCATTTTCTTGCAATGGCAAGCAGTCCCCCACCAAATCCTGTGCCACCAAGACAAGGCCACGACTCCACTTTTTCCTCTCGGCTTGGGCTTCCTGGACAGACTGATCAAGTCGGATCAGGTCGTTCCTGGCTTCCTCCAATTGCTGTGACTTAGCGAGAAGTTCTTCTTCCCTAGTTCGCAACATGACTTCCATCTCGTCCAAGCGTGTGGATAGCGCAGCAATGGAAACTGTTCCCCGCTCGACAGTCGACTTCAAACTATCAGCTGCAGCACTTCGCTCGTTTAAAGCCAACTGCAGATCGCGTACGCGCTCTTCACTTTGATCAGTGAATGCTGCAAGCATGCGGCGATGCTCTTCGGCTTCACTGTGCTTGTTGGACAAGGCCTCCAGAGCATGCTTGAGCTGGGATTTAACTTTAGCTCGTTCCGTCCGCTCCTGCTCGAGATTCTGTTGAAGGTAAGAAATCTTCTCAGCTGAGTTGCTCTTGTCAACGTCTGCCTCTTCCTCGCGCTGATGTAATTCCGACTCCAGCTCTGCTGCCCGCTTCTCACGCTCCAAGAACTTCGCATCCAATTCCTCAAAGGACCGAGCCATTTCCTTTAAACGGCTTTCGAATTCACCACGAACTGCAGCAACGCGCTCTTCCGCTGCAGATACAGCGGATACACCAAGGTTGTGGCCACTTTCCGTCACCTCGTTGCGTTCTTCCGTTTCTTTCTTCTCCTCGAGATGCATGCGCAGATGACTAAGTTCGTCTCCGGACTCTCGGAGCTTGGTGTCCCTCGCGCGTAGCTGCTCTTCCAGGTCAATCACCTGCCTGTCATGGAGGTGGCGATCCTGCTCGCGTTGATCTCGAAGTTCGGCGAGCGCTTCCTGTTGTGTCGTGAGCTGATTCATCCAACGATCGGCCTGCGTTTTGAGCGCATGGACCTCCTCTTCTTTGGCAAGTAGCCCCATCTTCAGCTCCTCAAGGGCCTTCTCGAGCGCTTCGCTGTGGTCCCGGATTTTGTCGGTGGCTTCATGCGCCTCGCAAAGCTCGCGCGCATGGGAGAGTTGAACCTCGTGCAGGTGCTTCTGCAAAGTTGTTAACTCTGTTGATACGCGTTCGACTTCCAAACCTCTTATGCCGGGTGGGGTTGATCGACCCTTGGTCGTCAACCCTGCCACGATGACGTCTCGGAGCTCTTCCACGCTCGATAATTGTGGCTTCACACTGCGCACCATATCGCGTATCGCGGCAATTTCTTTGGCGCTCTCGATTGCGCGCTTGGTCAGTTCTTCGTCAACCGCCGTTCCATCCGCGACATCTTCGTCGCCAAGGACTGCCCGACACTGCTCCCGTAGCTGCTCGCGTAAGGCACGTGCCGAGACCACGAGTGTGCGTGTCATCACTTGCTGTTCGGCAATGTGATGGACAGCCTGCCGAACAGCGTGTGCCGACTGTAGTAGTGCGTGGGCCGCGCCCTCGTTGCCCTTTTGCTTCATCTCGTCACTCTTCTTCCCCAACAAGGCGTCCACGCGGCTCAGTTTCGTCACGAGATCTTTGGCCGACGCGCTCACTGGTGCAGAGCTATTGCCTTCCTGGCTCAGTGGTCCGTTCGACGAGGCGGACGAGACGCTATCACGACGTAATCCTGCGGGGGGCTGGTGCACGTGGCGCGTGAGCTCCTGCATGAGCTCCACGCTGCGATTCAGATCTGAAGCTGACTCCTGCAGCGATGTTGCGGCGCCGGCGTTGCCCTTGCTGCGCACCTCCTGCGCCTTCTGCAGCAACATGTCGGCCACGAGACGCACGCGCACGACCGCCGCCTCCGTCTCCGCGGGCGACGGCACGGCCATCTCGGATATTCCACTTGAACGTCACGTCTGTCAACAACTCTCAAATGAGGAAGCGCAGATCGGTTCTAATGTAGTGTGGTGGACACTAAACTGAGATTCAAGCGCACTATTGAGAGCCAAACATGGTCTCAAAACAACGTCGAGACAACAGGAGACTCTCTATTCCACGCCAGCACCACATAGGCCGCGGCCACCGCAACACCGTTCAACCACATCTGACACATAGGCTCAGAAATTAGCTAACCGAAGGCGGGAGAGCGCATCTTCCGATTTGCTGTGGCGCTTCATGCCCGTCAGGAGTCCCTGATTGGTCAAAACAGGATTCCTGATTAGCTGACCAATCAGAGCTACCTGCTTCCAGTTCCCTCCTCGATCACTTAACGGCGTGACACGCAGGAGGCAGTCAGTGCGGGGAAGCGACTAGCTCGCTTGCTCTCTCTCTCCAAGCGCGGAGAACGCCCCCGGAAATCACCGCACGCACGCGCGAGAAGCAGGGACGAACCTATGGACGAAGAGTTCCTGCTCGCCATCAATGGCGACTGGGATGCGCTGCTCGCGACCCTTCGCGACAACCGCACGCTCGCATTCCAGACCGACGCCAACGGAATGACACTGCTCCACTGGGTATGTCTGCACCAGGACATTCCAACTGAGGTGCTCATCAAGATCGTCTTCGCCAACCCGCACGCTGTCAACATCCCCAATGAGGCTGGCCACCTACCCATTGACCTCGCGGTCCAAGCCGAGTGTGAAGAGCGCATCTTGGAGGTGCTACGCGCCGCGGACAAGAGTCGCCAGGAACACGAACCGGAGATGGCGCCATCAATGTCGCAGAGCGCGTTCTCGCCGGGCTCCCAGGGTGGCGGTCCGTATAGATACAACTACCCTGAGGAGGAAGATATGACGTTCGAGAACCCGCGGTACTTTGCAAACCCCAACGGCTGTGCTCACCGGCCAGCTTCCGATGGAAACCGACAATTTGGCAACGGCCATCCTCACCATCTCGATGAAGAACGTGACCAGTTTGACGACGGACATTCCCGCCGTGACCAGTACGGAGGGGACCATCGGCAAGATTTACGAGGCCGGGAGAGTCCGTCCCGCGACGAGCTGCCGCTCACCACCAACTACGGTGTGACGCGGAAGCCGTTGTACTCGATCTACTCGGGCATTAATCCAGCAGAGATGCAGTCAAAATCACTCTCGCTTGCTGACGACCGATTCCGCGGACGCAACTACGATACCATGTCGGTCGCGGCGGAAGATTACCACTCTTATCGTCTTGAAACGGCAAGCGATTCGCACGTGCTGCAGTCGCACGCGCACCAAGCCGCAGCCACATGGCAGCCGCAGGGCTCCGTCACCAAGGGTACGAGTTTTCCTCCGCGCTGGAAGCAGTCTAGATCATGCCACGTTTGCGCTAGCCGCTTCACACTCACGCATCGCCGCCACCACTGTCGCAATTGCGGCTTCAGCGTTTGTGGACAGCACTCGACCAACCGCGTGCCGCTCCCGCGCTTCGGCCTGGGAGAGCCGCAGCGCGTGTGCGACAAGTGCTTTCTCGCTGGTCGCCACGTCTTTGGCGCGATGGGCGGTGGTGGCTCAGTCGGCATCGGCGGGGGCGCCGTGAGCGTTGCGTCCGGGAGCGAGCACCTGTACGACCCACAGGTACAATACGGCCGGCGCGACTCGTTTGGAAGCTTCCGACCGTGATGCGAACCACCCGAATAGTAGTCGTAATATACTCGTGTTATAGGAAGCAGTACTCGAGTTGTCCTCAATAGTGCTCGGGTACGCAACGATTGGCAGTTTGGAGCAGCCGTAGGGCAGACAATGGCTGAGGCGGAGGAAGAGCGCGGCTGCTGGCAGAAGAAAGCAGCGTGCGATCCGTGCGAGAACTATCCCACTAGGATGCGGACTAACAGGCCTTTGTTCTGTGTGTTCAGATACGATCAGTGCTTCGACCAATGGTACAAAGATGTATTTCTCCAACAGAAGGCGAACGGTCAGGTCGGCTGTCAGCCCGAGTACAAGGCCTACACGGACTGCTACTTGGTACGCACTATCTGTTTGTCTTGCGCAGCTAAGCGCAGGAGGGCCTAAATAGCCCTTCCTTGTCGTATTGATACTCAGAAAGAAATGGACAAGGATAAGCAATTAGTCGAGACAATCAAGTCGGTCATGGCATCAGACGTCCGTGAGGGATGGGAGAAGGGCGAAGCCACCCGAAAGAGCTCGCAGCAATCGCACGGTGAGGCACACACAAAATAAGCAACTTCTTGCTTCTTTTCCCTGAGTTTGCTTGCAAATTCCACCTGCAATAAAAAAAAACAGAGTTATATCTCCATTTACCGTTCTGTCCCTCACCAAGAAAGAGTTGGATTCTATCTAAAACAACTATTGGCGGATTTAGCTTATTTGAAGGACCCCGAAACGAGGTTAAACGATTACAAATCAGGGTTACAAAATGGAGGATCCGGGTTACGTGGAGTGGCAGAATAAGAAAATTGTTGCTATGGGAGCCAATCGCAATGCTGGGCACTCAGCAAGAGTAAAGTAAATGTGGTGTTGGATTTTGGGCAAGATGTGTCGATTTTGCTTTCCCCGACCAGTCTATGTCGTTTACCACTTCGTTCTTTGCTACTGTGACTCTGCTTTTATATTGGCGGTGGATTTCAAATCTTGTTTACCCGATTTAAAACCCCTCTGAGGCAGAACGCCTGTCCTACCACCGGCATTCTGTCTCTATCCGCGTATAAATTCAAGGACAAAAATTAGGGAACAGACCTAAAACATTTATGGGGAATTCCCAAAATGCGGCCGTTTCTTAAAATAATCCGAAATGGGGCCATATAATTCGTCATTTGGCAACTCGTGGAAACTGGGAATGGTGATCATGTTCACGAAGCCAGTACCCTTGTGAAGATTTCGTACCCGTGTTCCCTACTGTGTCTGAACGGAATCCCGAAGTCTACCACGTGAACTACTTCAATTTTGTACACGATATGTAGTCTATGAACCTACTGTAACCTGTAGACTTAGTATATCTATCGGAGTACGCAGTTTACGGGGGGTACCTTTCTTTGCACGGCGTGCACACGTTCTCTTGTTGTGCCCCCCAGTGCCGCAGACAGAGCAGCGGACAGAAGAGTCGCCGTTGATGTACTCCTCCGATATCTAAAAAGAACATAGGGTACATATTAGTCTGTCCAAGATGAGAATGTGCAGTTGGGTTTTTGTGGACTACACAAATTAGGTGAAAATGCGGTGATTGGCTCGCCATTGTTAGGTTTAGGGTGGATGATGTGTTCGTTAAAAAGACGCGCGAAAACAATGTAAGCCTGTCAATTCCTTGGTGCTGGACGACCTTCCCGCCAAAGCACCCGCCACGCCTGACGCAAACTCCACTCAACTCGCCATTTTGCAGCGGCACGATGCCGAGAGGACTTGGTCGACAGGACCTGTCGCTCAAAGAGCGCTACGAGATCATCGCGCTCATCAATGTCCGCATGCGCGATAACGGCACGCTCCGAAAGGGGACGCACCACGATGCGGCCCTGCGGTTCAAGTGTCATAGAACACTGTCGGTGAGATATAGAAGCAGCGGGACGCTGACGTCCCTTCGAACGGCAGGACGGGTTGCGCTCCTCGCTTTTGCTGACGAGGAGATCACCGATCTCGTGAAGGCAGTGCCCGTGGAGGAGCGTCAGTGCGTGAGGTCGACCGCTGCTGCCATGAAGCTGGCAACGTCGACCCTACATCGGCAAGATGAAAGCTCTGCGCCGTGCGACGTCTCACGTCAAGCCGGCTGTCACTGACGCGCACAAGGTCGAACGCCTCCGATTCGCAGTATCCTATGTCTCAAGACCCATTGGTATGTGCTACTGTTGCGTTCTCGCACTCTGATATGTTGACGTTGCTGCTATGTTCTGCTAGGCCAATACACGCTAAAATTCTATGCCATGTACGACGTCATACACATCGACTAAAAATGGTTCTCTCTCCATCGAGTAAAGTCCACGTATATCCTCTCACGCAACGAGCGTGGGGGGGG